>CAUYRT010058102.1:0-11529 GCA_963574885.1 Lepilemur ruficaudatus | reverse complement strand
CTAGTGAACACCACCACCATTTGAGCACCATAATGTTAATCAGTCAGTACCAATTTGATGGCGAGTACATGTGGGGCCCATTCTTCTGGTCTTTTGTCACCTCACTGTGAATAATGGGCTCAAGCTTAATCCAGGATAATATAAGCAGTGTTAGCTCACTGTCGTTTCTTAAAATTGAGTAATATTCCATTGTAAACATATACCAAATTTTAATAATCCACTCATGAATTGATGGGCACTTGGGTTGTTTCCACGACCTAGCAATAGTGAATTGTGATGCCATAAACATTTGGGTGCAGATGTCTTTATTATAAAATGTCTTATGCTCTTTTGGGTAGATGCCCAATAATGTTATTGCTGGATCGAATGGTAATTCTATTTTCAGCTCTTTGAGGGATCTCCAAATTCTTTTCCGCAAAGGTTGCACTAATTTGCAGTCCCACTAGCAGTGTAAGAGTGTTCCTGTCTCTCCACATCCTCGCCAGCATTTGTTGTTTTGGGATTTTTTTGATAGAGGCCAATCTCACTGGGGTTAGGTGGTATCTCATTGTGGTTTTGATTTGCATTTATCTAATGATTAGAGATGTTGAACTTTTCTTTATATGTTTGCTGGCCATGATTCTGTCTTCTCTGGAAAAGTTTCTGTTCATTTTCTTTGCCCATTTATAAATGGGGTTGTTTGGTTTTTTCTTGTTAATTCTTTTGAGTTCTAGGTAGATTCTTGTTATCAGACCTTTGTCGGAGGTGTAGAGAGCAAATATTTTCTCCCATTCTGTATCTTTGCTCACTCTTATTCTGTCTTTTCTTGCTCACTGTGCTTTCCTCAGTGCAATCTTTTTTACTTACTGTTAGGAGAATTAAAAGGCAACCTACACAGTGGAAGGAAATATTTTCAGAATGTGACTCTAACAAAGATTTCTGATATCCAGAATTTATAAAGAGCTTCTACAAGTCAACGATAACAAAAGAGACAATGTGATACAGCAAAAAGGATAGCAGGAGCTTCACAAAAGAGGGTATCTCAATGCCAAGAAACGTATGAAAATTCATCAAATTTGTGAACCATTAGACGAATAAAAATCAAAATCAGAATGACGTATGATTACACAACCAAATTTGCTTAAATAAAAAGGACAGAAAATTCTAAGCATTAACTAGGATGTGGAATTCTTCTATACTGTCGATGGGGGTATAAATCAGTATAAACACTTTGTAAAATTGGTAGTGTTTACTAAGACTGATACATGCATTCCTAAGGTCCTGCAGTTATACTCCTAAGCACATGCCCAACAGAAATAGGTACAGATTTTCACCAAAAGACGTGTACAAGAACTTTCATAACAGCACTTTTTGTAAAAGCTGAAAAACTGGAACTCCCCAAATGTCCTTTGACTATAGAATGGATAAATAATGGTGTGGAATGGATAACTGGTGGAATTCTATACAATATTGAGATTGAACCATCTACAACAATGAAAGAAGCTAGATAGCAAAGATGTACTATATGTTTCATATATATAGACACAAGACCAGGCAAAACTAACCTGTACTATTTTAAGTCAGATGAGGTTTACCCTGGGGTGAAGAGGGTCAGGGTAGTGACAGGAAGGGAACATAAGTGTGGCTTCTGGGACATGTGTGATATTCTGTATCTTATTCTGTGGGTTGTTTACATGAGTTTGTTCAGTTTGTAAAATGTCATTGAGCTGATGCATATGATTTATATACTTTATTATTCTCCATAATAATTTCCAAAAAAAAAATCCTCTTTGTGGTATTCTGTATAATAACCATGCTATTTGAAGCAGGTGGGCTTTTCAACCTAACCTCCTCTGATACATTACCAAAAGCTGTGGCACCCCTTGGGCCCCTCTCTCCATGTATTGCTTATTCTAGCTCTTTGGGCCAAAGAAAAAAGTAAACTAGTGGTTTCTAAGCTTGATTGTGGATGACAGCAGTCTTGGAGAGTTTTAATAAAATATGGATTTACACTCTTGGGTAGAACTAAAGAATCTATAATTTTAAAAAAATTCTCCAAGTAAATTTATATATCCAGACAGGTTTGCAGACCTCAGGAAAAAATGAGAGTCCCAGAGCAATTCATTAGGCATAATGTTAATTTATAATTACATGGGTTTAAGTCAGTTTGATAAAATTCTGACCTTGGTTATTTCATGCCCTTGTACTGATTGGACTCAATGGAATCCATATTAAATAGATAAAAGTTAACTTGTTTTGATACCACCATCCTAATAACTCAGAACTTTCTTTTAGAAATATTTTCAAATTAAATTGCATAATCTCTCCTAACTGTGGTTCCTACATCTATAATTAGAGGATAATGCTTATCTCATATGATTATTATAAGGATCAATTGGATAATACAGTAAAGCATTTAGTATAATATAGTGTTTGGCGAATAAAAAAAAAATTTTTTTTGTAGAGATGGGTTCTCACTATGTTGCTCAGGCTGGTCTCCAACTCATAGCTTTAAGAAATCCTCCTGCCTCAGCCTCCCAAAGTACTGCATTACAGGTGTGAGCCACCGTGCCCATCCTGGCACATAATAAATTTGTTGAATGAATTGTAAGGATCTTCATGAAAGTATAAATGGCATTTCTTAGTTAATTTGGAATTCTGCTTGTTCAGAATGATTTGTAATTGAGATATCTAGTTGATACAACTGCCCACTGGCATTAGGCACATTTTTGGGCTGGTTATTCCAGTTGTGGTAATGAATTTGCACTCAGCTGCCATGATCTCTTCAAGTTCCTAGTTTAGATTATCACCATCCTTTTGTAAAATTACTGGCCAGTGTTAGGGGAGAGTACAGAGTATGTGATCATGAGCAAACCAGCCTCTTCAAGTGCAAAATTAAATCTCTCCTCTTTTTCTTAGCTTTATGATTTAACCAATGAGCCAACCAACCACAGGGAATTTAACAACAGCCATGTAATTGGTATGAAATGCTCCACTAGCTCAGAAGACCAATTTGGTCACATCTCCTTAATTTTTCAATTAATCACTTCAGTACCCAACTTCCTTATTTATCAGGAAACCTAGAATCTCCCTCTTGGGGTTTCCCCTTGCCCTTAATTTGTACAAGAACTTCAGCACCTCACACAGACCCAAAGTGGTTTATATTTTTCCATTAACAAGAAAGAGTCCTGGGGCCTTATGGGTGTACTGCCATGACATCTATTGCCACATGGTGTGACTGTTGAGCTTAGTCCTGATCTGTCAGGGAATTAGTACAGAATCACTGATGTCGTGAGGCCTAGATGACCTAGATTCCTGCAGAGGCTACTCTGGTTCTTTGAGGGTGGGCGATCCTTTAGTGCTAAGCTTGGCTAAGATTGCCCCAAATTATCTGATTTTTAGTGTCCATGTGTTTCAACTCCATTATAAGCTATTTCCCATGGTTTCAGGTAGTTCCAGAAGTGCTGAGACAGGATCAGTTATGGTATGCCTGTTACTTTACAGATCCCAAACTGTCCTCTTTTCCTACATAGGGATCAACTCTAACTCCAGAATTTCTAATATCTCTTTATATAATGTTACTTGTTCAGCCTTCTAAAAAAGACTTAATTCCGTGACTGTAGGAATTCATCTCTATATTTTGTGTATTCAACCTCAAACAGTCATGGAACTTAAGGAGGAGAAATGTCTTTCTGCCTCACTATATTTTTATTTTCTCCTCCTGAATCTATGTCTTCTCAAAATGATAGACAGTGGAAATATTCTCTTTCTTCCAGGTAAACCACATTATCCTCTCTGAGGATCATGTCTTTGTTCCCTGCATGGTACACGTAGAATACATTTTTATCTGGGATTTTTGGTTTAAATTACACTGTCCATGGGAGAATATCAACATTACAGGTAGGTTGAGCATTGCCTGGTTTTGACTGGTGATTCTCAATGAGTGGTTGTCAGATCAGCACCATTGGTATTGCCTTTGGAATTACATTGGTGTTACCTTCTTATAAATACAAATTCTTAGGCATCCTAGATCTACTGAATTAGAAATTTTGGAGGTGGAGTCCAGCAAACTGTTTCAAACAAGTCCTCTGGAAGATTGTGAATAAAGCTAATGTTTGAGAACCACTGGTCTAGATAGAAACATACTTTGTAATTTTTTTCTTCAGTGGGAGGTGAAAGCTGACTTCCACATAATTGCTGTTGTCTCCTGAGTGTTAGGAATTCTTCAAACATGAACACACACATATGTCTCCTCCAGAATAAACAATAGTTTGTAGAAAACTGTGCTGTAAACAGACTTTCCTTGAAAGTTTGGTTTTCCATGTCTATTGGTGGTTCTGAATTAGAGGCTCCTATAGTGCCCTTTCGGAAATATATGGGTAGCACTTAGGAGACTCAGGGAACTCATTGCCATGTTGTTTCTTAGATTCTGACATCTCTAGGCAGACTGCCTTCTTTTATTCAGCTTTCAGCATCTTCCTATGTTTGTTTTGTTATGTATATCTAAGATTTTGGTTTTTTTTGTTGTTGTTATTGTAAATGGGCAGACTTGGGGGGAATGGAGTTTCTCCATCTTGACAGAACTGGAAGTCCTTTGACGCTCTTTATAACCAGATCACCATAAACTTGTGGTAGTGTTTTAGTCTTTTCTTATCTTAGATATATTTTTGTTAAGGAAAAAGGTGGGATTAGAAATGGATATTTTGATCCATGTTGAGATAATTTGAATTCAGATACAGGATATAATATTATTGGGCAAAAAAATGATAATTTTTCAAAACTTTGCTACTTCTACTCCCATGATCTATTGTCAAAAAATGCATTGCACCTAAGGGGAGATGTATCATGAGAGCTGAACAAGGAGAGCATCATAAAGAAATAGTAACAGTAACAGCATTTTATTTCATCTAGATGACAAATTCATGGCAAAGCTACACACCTTATGTATCTACCTAACTCAAAAATAAAATATTAAGATTTATAAAATTCCAGGAAGCACCATTCTGCAAGGCAGCATGCCCTTGCCACTTTCACCATTCTCAGGAGTGAGGAAGAACTTGGTGAGCACTTTTATACTCTTAGGTCTTGGTTTCTGCCTTAGTTGCAAACTTAGCATGAATTCAGCAAGGAAGAGATTGACTTGGAACTGATCATCACTAAGAAGGAGCATATGTCAGAGTTCACTTAGTGTGTTACAGTTTCATGAGAAATTATTTAAATTCATAGGAGAAATATTTTATTAAATTTTTTCGGAAAATTCTATTGGAGAATGTAAATGCATATTCATTTTTATAGTGCTTGTGAACAAGTCTCTTGTTCATATCACTCATTGACCACATTTCTTATTTATTTCTTAAATATTAGTCTATTCTTCCATTACTTATATGATTTAAATTAAGTAGATTGTGGATTTATATCATGAATTCTGTTGTAAATAATGTACTTAATATTTATTGTTATTACAACAACTTAAATAAGTTTTGTACTTTCCAATAGCTTGTTGCCTTCTTGTCCTTTTTCTTTCAATTATCATAATGTAATGCATGCTTAAAAAAACACATCTATGTACATAGATAAGACTAAATGTTTCTAAAATGCTATCTAGAATGTCCTGAATTCAAGATCAGTAGCTTAATTAAATTAGAATTAATTTCTTTCTTTAATGTTAATACACTATTATAGATCTGTGAAATAAACAATTATAAACATCATTATCTTTAACCATAAAAATTACTAATTATATATAGTTCTCAAGAATCCATTTCTTTATCTGCCACATTTTCAGGATATTGTGAGGTATCTAGAAAATTAAAATTTGGCAGGCGTATATTTATTTACAACTTTAATAAATCTAGTATGCAGTATTTTATTTTACAGGGGTGTTTTAAAACATAAATTTGTTTAACTTTAGGCTTCACAAATATAGAGCCTTTAAGTGAAGGAGTAACAGGTGTAATTAACAACCATTTATTGAGTCTTGATAAGGCCTTTTTGGTATTCTAGTCAGTGGTCTCGAAAACCATCCAATGATTTACCAGAAGGAGTCATATATACTCAGAAAAGCTGTTATACTTATGCTATATTATAAACATGATTTATTACAGTGAAAGGATACTGATTAAGCAACAGAAAAAGATACATAGGGCAAAGTCCAGAAGACACCAAAAACAACCTTCCAGTTAGTTGTTCCTTTGCAGTGAAGTCATATGGACAGCATTTCATTTTTCAGTGATGACGAGTGACAACATACAGAGAGTACGGCCAACCAGGGAAGCTCAGCTGAGCTTTGGTGTTTTTGCGGGGCCTCAGTCACATAGGCCAGGCTGACTGACTGTATAGCTGATCTTAGACTCTAGGCCCTTCAAAGGTCAAGCTGGCCCTCATTACATCCCCTTGTGGAAACTGGTGTCTGGGGGAAACCAGCACCAACAAAATGTTGTTATTGCTGAAAGTATTTAATAATAGATGTTTAAATCCATTTGGAGTCATTGCTTCCTTATCAGCTGCATTTGTGAAAGTATGGCAAGCCAACCTTGCAGCTGTCACCATGGTGCTGCCTAGGTACTGCTTGACAATGGCACATTTCACAAGTATTCAAACATATGAAACAAATTAAATGTGAATTTAAAAGTCAAAAACACAACAAAGACTTCTTTCTGTATATTTTGCTCCTATAATAGTGCCTGACAGATACTAGGCACTAAAATATATTTGTTAAATTGATGAATGAAAGACTAAATGATTGAATTAATGAATATAGATTTTCTAATTCATTTTTGCCTCCAAACTGCTATGAATTGGGTAGCATGTTAAATATGTTGATTTTATCTAAGGGGAAGAGGAAACTTAAAAATTCAGTTCCGGCCGGGTGCGGTGGCTCACGCCTGTAATCCTAGCACTCTGGGAGGCCAAGGCGGGTGGATAGCTCAAGGTCAGGAGTTCAAGACCAGCCTGAGCAAGAGGGAGACCCCGTCTCTACTACAAATAGAAAGAAATTAATTGGACAACTAAAAATATATGTAAAAAGTTAGCCGGGCATGGTGGCACATGCCTGTAGTCCCAGCTACTCGGGAGGCTGAGGCAGGATTGCTTGAGCCCAGGAGTTTGAGGTTGCTGTGAGCTAGGCTGACGCCACAGCACTCTACAGCCCGGGCAATACAGTGAGACTCTGTCTCAAAAAAAAAAAAAAAAAAAAAAAATTCAGTTCCATTCATTTATTCATTCCTTTAAAAATATTTCTTAAATACCTGCTCTATGTTGGACATTTACTAGGTACTAGAAAGCAAAAGTGAATGAGAACAGTCCTTCCCTTTAAGGAAGTCTAGTAGAAAATGCACAAATATAATGCAATATTATAATTGTTAAAATGGAGGAATATGAAAAATGTCAGGTGACTACAAATGTTATGTATGACTGCCTCATTGGCCTGTGAAATTGGGAAGGCCTCCCAAAGGAGGTGATGTTTTCAGCTGACCAGAATTAGAGGTAGAAGTTTTTCAGGGTGTGTGTATTGGCAAAAGGAAGTCAAGGGGGAGACATTTCAGGATATTAGTAGAGATGGGCCATAGTATTATATCATTTAATTTTAAATGAGGAACTAAATCATCTTTGTTATATTAAAACTATGACAATGTCAATAATAACCAAAATATGACAAGGATTGACTTAAAATCTGCAGCTTTCAAAAATAATCATCCTTGATATTTTTGGTAATCCCATTTTTTAAAAGTAAACCATTGAAGAGGTCAATCTCCAAAATTGGGTCTGACAGCTAATATTTTACAAACTGGGGCGTGTTAACAGCTTTCCAAATGTCACTTTTTTCCTCTTGAGAATTCCTGCAGGGGACTCTGGTCTGGTTTCATTGGAAAGAATTCAGAGTTAATGAACAGCCAGCCAAGTGAAATACATTCTAAGTCAAAGGCAGACACTTTGGTAAAGCCAAAATGGATGAGTAGCTGTAAGCTAAAGACTGTAATTCCTATACTTCCACCAAGATTGTTAAATTTCGCTCCTTGAGCTACTGTTGATCTAAAACACTGTGCTAAATCAGACTTTATAACCCAAAAAGAAATTCTTTGAAATTGAAGACCTTGGAGACAAGAAATCTTACTTTAGTGAACCTCTGGATGGGGGTTGGATTTTTGTTAGAATGCCATTTTCATAACATTTTTCAAGGGCTCAGTAATATCATTCTATCTAGCATTTAATTGTGATTTTCTGCAAAGACTTTAAGGTTACTGATTTTTAAAAATATGAGTTTAACACAATAGTTATGTTGCATTCTGGCATCCTGACCTTTTGAAAACATGCTGTTTCATTATGTTTCAGATATGTAAGTGATGTGCTCTTTTATACCCTTTGCCCAAGGGAGAATTTGTAACGAAGACAAGAGGCAGCTAGAGCTCATGCCCTTTGAATCTTGGACATTCTTTTTTCTAGGTAAACTATATCTGTCAATGGAGAGAAGACTTTCCAGTTGCTGGCACGTGATACAATTATGCATGCTGCCGTATAGGGATGCAAAAATAAACCACTTAGGGAATAAGAAAAGATAATTCAGATCTTGATTAATTTTGTTCCTTTGCTATAGCTCCCTGAAACGTCTCATTTAATGTCCCTTGACAGATGCACTTCACACTGATCTCCTCTGTCTTTGACCCAGCCAAGGCCCATATTGTCTGCAATATGTATTTTGGCATTTAATTATACACTGTCCTGTAACAGTTAATGTATGTGTCTTGTCTCTATAATTAAGATATAAGCCTTATGAGGGGAAAGACTCTACTTTCTACCTCTTGGTATCCTCTCTGGCCCTTAATATAGATTTCAGCATGTAGTAGGCCTTCTGCAAATGTTTATTTGAGTAAGCTTAAGTTAAGCCAGTTGAGCTGGCTTATTATCATATACAAGAATGCACAGAGGCAGCAGCACTGTGGAAGTATCACCAACCGGAGGATGCTGAAAACTGGCTGTGCCTAGTGAACTGTTTGAATTCCCTCTCTACTTCTTCCTCCCTCACTTCCCTCCTTCTTCCAGTGTAGCTACACACTGTGCTTTGTTTCTTTGTTTATCTTATTGTGTAACCCAGGGACATACTCTGGGTCAGGAGGAAATATCTTCTTTTTTTTCAGACAAGCTCAAAAGTGATGAAAAGTATATCATATAACATTGCCAGTTATTCCGGTTATACAAGGCAAATCAGACACATTTCAGAATGCCAGATAAGGAGAGCTAAATCAATAAAACGTTGCCAGTAATAATGGAAATTATGCCAAAAGTGTCAAAAGTTTGAAGTCTACTTGTAAATCCTGGGGCAGAAAAAAAGAAGGGCTTAGGTTGGAAGTGGGAATAGAGAATTGATCTTTGGTTAGATAGAAAAAGGTGGAGAGGATGTTGGCAAGGAGGTCTCCAGAGATCATTTATACTTGACAATGGGAAAATCCAGGTTAGATTTAACATGAGACCTTCCACTTGCAGAGCTCCATTAGAAAAATATATCCAGTAGCTAGAGCTGTATGTCTTAGAATATACCCTGTAAGGAAGCAAACTCTGAAAATACCAAATGCAAGGGACTCAATTTAGATCCTCTACATGTTGGACAGAATATTATTAATAGTTAGGTTAGACTAACTGTCACATGAATAGACCCCAATATGTATAGTGGCTCAAACCAAAAGAGGTTTATTTCTTGCTAAGAGTACTGGGTGTTTGACACAAGTTGGCATTGTAGTCTTCCTCCACCTAGTTATCCAGGGACCTGGTTGATGGAGGCCCTGCCATTTTTAATATGTAGCCTCCATGATCCCCGTGGGGGTGGCGGAGGGTCATCTCTATTAAATCAGGATGTAAGGGGATAAAAGCAGAGGGGAACACATATGGAATGTTTTTAGGGAGCAGGTCTTGAAGTAGAGTATGTGATTTCTATCGACACTTATTCCATTGGCCAGAACTCAGTAATGTGATTACAACGAATTGCTAGGAACAGAAGGAGCTAGAGGTGAGAGGTGCTTAGGGAGGTGATCGAGGAGGAACTTGCTCAGAAAAAGAAAGGATGAGAACTCTGGAGACTTCCCTGTGTCTCTTAGCTTTGGTATTATTTACTTGTATTGCTGTGTGCGTAATTGTGTTATGTGCAACTATACACAAATGCATGTTATGAGAGTCACTGGACCTAAGCCACATGAATTGGGTGAAATGCCTTTCCCTGATTTATAAGGATTGTTGTTTGTTTGACTTAAAGTTTAATTTTCTTTACTACTAAAAAAGCTTTGTTTCAAGAGTTTCATTAACTGAGGCATTTTTATGTATGGTAGCATCTTATTGGTACAACTCACAACTTGATAACTTTGATAATGTCCTTTAATTTTTTAAATTTAAAAATGTTCATTGAAATTTTTGCAAGGCGGGATTTTTGGTATTTCAGTGATATATAGAACATAAATAATTTAGTGCTGTACTAATCAAATTTTGTATTACATAGTCTATAAAATATAAAAGCCTTCCAGAGCCTTTCTGAAACTTTAATGAATTTGTACATTCAGTAAATTTTTTTTACTTTGCTGTGTGCTGGCACAATTGCCCAAAATTACTCCATGGGAACAGCTGTAGGCAATAGCATTAACATAGCTTGTTAATGAATTAGTCTATAATGTTCTGAAGTGTTCTTTCTTTGTTTAAATGCTTCCCTGTTATAAGGGAATGTTAAACTTGCTAAAATGATTTTGACCTAGGAGTATTACAAATGTTTGTATAAGTTGATTTGGAACATAAAACACTGAAAATTTCATAGGAGCTGTGCTAAGGATGGAGAGATAAAATTACATGCCACATAGTAGGTGCTAAAAAAATTTGTTGACAGCTCAATGAAAACACTCTAAGATTATATGATTTCTGTTTTGACCTAATTTGTCATAATCACTTATTCAAACTCCTGAATATGAAAGATTTTGTCCCTGATTAGTACAGGCATAACAGTCAAACTCGCTGAGCAGTAGACCCATTGTAGACTGTGATTAAACTGGTTTAATTGTTAGTCAATTTTTAATTAAGATAGGTAGTCTGAAAGCAGATATTTTATTTTAAATTATATATTCTGTTTATTAATTTTTTCTTAATTATAGCATTGACCTTCCCTGCTATACAGTATTCAAGTTTATATTATATCAAACAGACTAACTGGGATTGTAATGAAATATGGGTATCAGAACTAGAAAACTCCAAGACTTATATCATCTCTCAGGAAAAAAGTAAAATTAAGTTTCATATCTCTTTTTCTTGGAATTATAGAAACCTGGCTTCAGTCATTTACTATACTGTTAACACCTTTTTTTTTTTGAATTATAAAATACATTTTGCCTTTTATTGTATTTCTTTTTTTTTTTCATTTTTTTTTTGTTTTTTTTTTTCTTTTTTTTTATTAGGGGAAAACTACAAAGCATTTACAGTACAATGTTTACAGTCACAATTTGTAGTGAGCTGATTTCCCAAAATATATTACCACTCAAGTTGACTTATCTTGTTACATTCAAAAACCTACTCTGTCAAAGT
>CAUYRT010058098.1:0-13408 GCA_963574885.1 Lepilemur ruficaudatus | reverse complement strand
CTGAGGGTCATTTTTAATATATTTTTCTCTTTCAAAATTTACTTTTATTTTTTATTGTGAAAGATAATTTGGCTTTTTTATTATGATACAATAATCTTTTAAAAATCTCTTCTGTAACCTACCCAAAATTGCTTTCTTTGTGAATGGATATGTTGAATTGTATTATTCAGAAATCAGTAGACATAACTAATTTTTTTTTATTTCAGAATATTACGGGGATACAAATGTTTTGCTTACATGAAAATTGTTTTTGTACCATTTGAGTCAAAGTTAAAAGTGTGCCCATTCCCCAGGTAAGGTGCATTGTACCCATTAGGTGTGAATTCACTCATCCCCTTCTCCCTCTTCCCACTTGCTTGATTTCTGATGAATGTTATTTCCATATGTGCACATACGTGTTGATTGATTAGTTCCAATTTAATGGTGAGTACCTGTAGTATCTGTTTTTCCCTTCCTGTGATAACTACACTTAGAAGAATGGTCTCCAGTTCCATCCAGGTTAATATAAGAGATATTAGAAGCAATCACAGCAACAATTATAAATAAATAAATAGGACCTGATCAAATTAAAAAGCTTCTGCACAGCCAAGGAAACAATCATTAGAGTGAAGAGACAACCTACAGAACGGGAGAAAATATTCGCATGCTATACATCCAACAAAAGGCTGATAACCAGAATCTATAAAGAACTCAAGTAAATCAGCAAGAAAAAAATAATAATAAATCCCTTCAAAAGTGGGCAAAAGACATGAACAGAAACTTTTCAAAAGAAGATAGACTAATGGCCAAAAAACATATGAAAATATGCTTAACACCTCTAATCATCAGGGAAGTGCAAATCAAAACCACAGTGAGATATTACTTAACTCCAGTGAGAATGGCTCTTATCAAAAAGTCCCAGAACAACAAATGTTGGCGTGGATGCAGAGAAACAGGAACACTCATACACTGCTGGTGGGACTACAAACTAGCACAAGATCTATGAAAGAAGTATGGAGATACCTCAGAGAACTAAAAGTAGAACTACCATTTGATCTAGCAATCACACTACTGGGCATTTACCCAAAAGAAAAAAAAGACATTCTATAAAAAAGACACCTGCACTTGAATGCAGCACAACTCATAACTGCAAAATTGTGGAAACAACCAAGGTGCCCATCAATACATGAGTGGATTAATAAAATTAGGTATATGTATGCCATGGAGTACTATTGAGGCAAAATTTACTTTCATCTTTGACTCACATAATGGCATCCAATAATTCATTGAATCCTGTTAATTTTTCCTCTGATATGTCTCTGAAACTCATTCCATCCTTGCTATTCCCATCGCTAGGTTCTATTACAGCATCTTACCCTCTCTTGCTCAGGCTATTGTAGGCACATCCTAAATAGTCTCTGTTATTTCAATACAATCTGTATATGCTTCCATATTTTCACTCCAAAATGAAAATCTGATCATCCTTTTCTCTTCAATAAAGTTTTCTGATATATTTGTATAAATTTCTTTTGGATCTGACCCTTGTCTACCTATACAACCTCATCTCTTGCTACTCATTGCTTCACTTAACCATACTGGACATAGTTCCATATCAAATAAAATACTTATATATTTTAACAGCTCTTATTAACAGCTACCTAATTTTCATTATATATACACACCTAAATATATGTTAGTAATCCTCTATTAATAAGTAGTTCTAATTTTTGTCATTGTAAATAAATAATGCCACAAAGACCATTTTTGTGCATGTAGCCTTCTATATTTGTACACTATGTGATTAACTCCCTAAGATAAATTCTGACCTCCAAGTCCACAGGGTGAATGAAAACAGGGTCAGATAATACCTACGTATGCAGAAGGCTGCATTAGAGAAGATTAACCCTGAGGTTTTTGAACATGAATCTTTCAAAATGGGTGAGAAGCATGCTTTTTCTTTGCCCTGGAGAGTGACATTACCTTTATTTTACTGGACAGCAAACATGCCTACCCTTTGCTCTGGAGGAAGATACTACTATCTTCCAAGTCTGTAAGCAATCCCACTTTTTGCTCCAGATGAAGACATTATCTGTATTTTTCAAAGCTTTTCTCCAGTCAAACTACTTGATAAGATAGTCTGGAACAAAGAGCAGTCAATGTTTCACGTTTCAAGACAAGCGGAAATGCAAGACCCACATATAATTGTCTCCTAACAATATCCACTCCTTGTTTCTAAACTATCTTGGCTTCTGGTAAGTTTTCCCATGAGTACACAACTCCATCACCCATTCTATTATAATTGATCTGACCAACAGAGGATGGGACCAAAATCCTTTCAATATGTCTCATGCAGAATTTTAAAAAGGCTGATATAAACAGACTGCAAATAGCAGGATGAGGCCAACCTGCAGTACTGACCTCAATAATCCCCAGAGGCCTGCACCCAACCAGTTTAAGAAATCCCATAAACCATCATGGCCTATCTTAGAACGCCAGGTGTCTTTCTCCTTCTGTCTCCATTTGACCTTTCCACTAGGCTGGAGGCATTATTCCAGGTATAAGGGTAGATGGAGAAAATCTAGAGCAAATTCTGCCATCAATAACAATACTGGCTAGTGGAGTCGTTAATCATTCAGCTAATGTCAGGGATAAATTTCATGCCATCTTTTCTAATTAGAAGATTTCTATCACAGGGATAACTGCCTGCAGGGAACACATAAATGATGAAACAGTTATCTCTTGGGAAGCTTCCCCCAGGTAACCAAGAGTGACCTCATTTTGGAGAGATCTCCACAGTTGTTTGAGAGCAAAATGATCTACTGGTGGTGTTTTTTTTAAATTCTCAAAGTTCTTATAACTACCCCATAAACAAAAATCACTATATTTTGGGGAATGAGGCCAGGCATTATCTGGCCTCAACACAAGGAGTATAGTCTTAGAGATGCACATTGGGTTCATGCAAAAAATGTGTTGTTGACAATTATTGGGCCTCACCAGTGGCACCTACACCAATTGGAAGCACAGCTTTACAGTAATCAAATAAAAAATATAGCCTGCCACTGGCTGGTAGCTCTTAGGATTCTCAGTTCTGTTTGAATTATTGAATCCAGTTCTCAGGCAATCCCTCCAACCTGTCCTGTTTATCCACTGCACTAACCAGGTGACACTCATCTGACCTATGAAATTACTAAGTAACAGCTACAGGAATGCGGAAAGGCAAGATATCCCGAGGTTGATGGATATTTTGTAGGGGATATAGATGAGCCATGACCATCATCTGTTCGTCTCAATAGATTTCTCAGGGAGGATCTAGGAAAGAGCAATTAATTGAGTTGTGGTCATGTCCACCTGCAGGCTGTGGCAGATCTAGAAGGCAGTTATATAAGTTGCTTGCAACTGCTTGAGAGAGCCACACCAGGGCATTTTCCTTCATGAAGGAAGCTGCAAGATGATTCTGAAAGATAGACATTAATGCACGCACGCTCCCTCTCTCCCCTTCTCTCTCTCTCTCTCCCTCTCTCTCTCTCTCTCTCCTCTCCCTTCTGTCTCTCTCCCTGTCTCTGTCTCTCTGTCTGTCTGTCTCTCTCTCATACCTTCTAGGTTCTAGGAGTATTCCTTCTCCAGAGGGCAGTGATGTTGTATTTCTTCTGTCACTAGGAAATCAGTGAATAGCAGCTATAAATTCACCTTTTTGCAAACATCCCCTCTTCACAACTAGACCTTTCATAGAAAAGGGTGAAGTTAAAGAATAACACAGACATTGTTATAAAGCTTGCAAAAACCTATTTTGTCTCCCACTTGACCCATGTTGGCCACTGTAGGGTGACTGTGTAACCAGTGTACTCAACCAAATAGTCATTATCCTTATGGTCTAGGGCCATCTCAACAAGATAAACCAAGCTTCTTACCACAATTACATTTGAATTCATTAGGTCCCTTTTTAGACCAGGAAGTGTACTAACCAGGCCATCTGGGTTGCTTTCAGGGATAGAAAGATACATCATGTCCAGAAATAGTTGTACAGAATCCCAAATTGACAAAATAGGTTTATATAACCTTCCCCCATCTCTTTTTGTCCTGATCATTATCCAGGAAGAAGATCAATTCCTGTAGGAAGCTATCTATGTTCAGTGACCACTGTGTCAATAAAGTATGTGGACCAGAAGGAGGTGAGAGAAGACGAGTCAGAAAGTTTTTGAAATCAATGTTTTATGAGGCTTTTCCAACACTCAATAATACTAGATGACTGTGAGTGGTAGGGTACATGGAAGATCATCAAAAACCTTGACTATCAATCCCTTATTTAGAGGCTGTTGTGATAAGATATGTGTAATTGTCAAGCTGCAAATGGACTGGAAAACTGGAACCCTCACATCTATTAGTGGCTACAGTAGGCTGGTTGGACTGGAACAACTGTAATCTAAAACTGTGTCAATGGTAATGAAGCAACATAGATAACTCTGAGAGGGGGTCAAATGTCAGATGTAGCCAAAATGCCAAGAAGGAGTAGGGATATGTCCTGTGTAATAGGGTCTCCTGCTCCCCCACAGCAAGACAAACGGGTCAACTTTTGGCAGGAATCACACGTTTGGCATCAATAGTAGCCTCTACAGCAGAAACACAGATTCCTTTACTTTATACCCAGCTTAGGATGGTGAGTGTGTTGCTTTTTTGGTACCATGATGGATCCGGACAGCAACAGCTATTTAGGAGAAGAGTTAGCAACAACCAGGGCACAATTCCTGCATCTATCTGTGATCCTACTTCCTAGTACTTGGCCTACAACAATCTCTCTAAAGCCTCCTCATTAATACGCAATAAAATTGAGGACCATCTCCTGCCAGGCAGGCTATCCAACTGGGATAGTATGTTTACTACAGATTGCTACAGATTTTCCCCACACGTCATTAATTGCCTCATGAGGCCCTACTTTTTCCTCCTCCAGAAATCGTGTCTTTGTCAATATCCCATATTCATCACCCGACTGTCAAGAACTGTGAAGGGTCTGAGATTTTACTCTGCTTGGGAGTGAACAAGTTAGCCTGCCACAGCTTTATGGATGATTGCAGTAGACATGAGATTTTTTTGTCAGAGTCAAAGAACTTCATTATTCATGGCATAAGAATCAGCATATTTTGTGCTGGGTCTCTGAGCCCCAAATTTCACAGGGGAAGCCAAAGAGAGACAGATGATAACTGCACACACAGTGGATTGTGCTTCAGGTGTTGAACTCAGAATTGGGAAGCCAAATCTTTTATAATGGACAGTAAGCATGCCTGATCATGCTCCAGAGGGAGACAATATCTTTATTATACTGGACAGTAAGTAAATCTGCCTTTTTCTCTGAAGGAAAACACCACCTCTATTTTCCAAGGCTGTTTTCTACACAAATATCTTTAAAAAGATAGTCTAGAACAAAGAACTGAACTGGCAGGACATGCAGAAATGTGAAAGACCCATGGAGATTTTCTCCCATCTCTTTTTTCTCTGCGTATTCCACTATAGCCCATGACCAGGTGCCTGATTTCAGGATTTAGGACGTTAAGATCTATCTCATCTCGCCATAGTAAACATAATACTTAGATCATAAACATTTCCTTTCAGGATTCTTGTTATATTGGGACTTACGCCAGTTCAAACATCAAGGCATTCAAAGCAAAGTATATTACACAGCATGAATCCTTATTCCCTTTCCTAGTTTTCCTACTCCCTGTTTTCACTCCCTCTCTTACTCTGTTCATGGAAAATGCTGCTTACTTGATAGAGCATTTTCCTAAAAATGCAAGTAGTGTTTTAATAAATGAAATTGATTTTAATTTATTTTATTAAGCATTCTTCTCAATATGTTTAGAATATGACAGGAGAAATTTTACTTTATCTGGACAGCAATTTAAAAACCTAGAAAAACACAGCCCATACTCAAATTAAAAAGATGGAGACAGTGTTGTTAAGATTTATACTCTGCACAGGATTTAGCATTTGCTATTTCCCTCCAAACCTGAGAAGTGCATTATAGAATGAGGTTGAGGAGTAAAGATTCTGTCACATATTTCCTTTAGTTGATTAAGTTTTTACAGAGATTTAATAATTCTAAGATATGTTTTTTCAGCCCCTTACCTTAATGGCATTAGTCAAGTTCTATGTAAGGTATTTATACAAAGGGACGATGAAAAACCAAGGTTTTGGTAAAAGATCAGAGTAACTGTCAGGATATCAGAGTAGAAAGTACTCATGGTTCAAATTAATTCATTCCACTGGGATGCATTTAAAATGGGTCTAGCTCAGTCACAGGAAAACATAAGTCTGGAATATATATACATACCCAGGAATGTATGGTCACAAAAAATATTATTTACAAAATAAAGAGTTGAGGGCAAGTCTCTCCTCATCATCCTAAGGGTATATTGTATCATAATTTAGAGAATTTTAAAAAATCCTAACTAGCTAATAACAACTATGTGCCTTTTGTCAAACTACCCCAAAGTAGGTTATCCATTTACAGAGTACAAAAGCTCTTGAATAATCTTTGTTACAATTTTCTTTTTAATGAAGTGTTACCATTTCTGAGATACATATATGACTTTAGAAATACTTAAAGAACATTTCTTTAATGGTGAGAAGTCTCAGCATTTCCTGACAGTGAGCTGGAAGAAATCACATTTTGCATGATAAAATTTTCTTTCTTTTCCAAAAAGCAAGAGGTATGAAAGGTGAGGACTGTGACGTGTCCTTTAAAGGCACATAGATATAAAGTCATGCCATTTGCTTCCAATTTTAATTGTTCTAGTGGATAATAATTTTCCAGATCCCTGTCAAGAAAGGGAAAAAATGGTAAATTGAATTCTTGGGGACAAATCTATCTCAAGACCAGGATTCTCCTGCCTTCAGGGCAAATGGGAGAAGCCACCGGATCACCACAGGGTCTACGTGAGTCCCACGGAGAAAATGCTTAAAATTTATGTTTGGATTGCACGGGTGATCCCATCTGCCAATCTTTTGAGACACTTTCTGTTCTCTCTGGCCTTAATTGTTCTCTATTTGCAGGGAGTCCTCTGGTAACAGTGTGGTTGTCAAGGCAAGCTGGGAACTAGAGTATTATCAACTTGTTTGTGTGTGCTTTCTCACCTGGCTTTCTGCTAAGCTCTAATAACAAGAAAAGGTGGTATTGGCCTGTTAATAATTAATAGCGCCCAGTGCAAATGAAGCACTTCTGTCACAGGGCTTCATCAGGAAGGTCATGGTACAATAGGGGTTGCAGGTTCTGTAAGCACGAGTGGTATTTGCATATGTCAGAACAGACCTTGCATGCTAACAGCACAAACACTTCACATCTGCTTCTGTTTACTCCCATGCTAACACCCCAAAGTGCAGAAGTCCTGTGTTAATTGCTCAGTTACATACTGACTGTTGATGTGTCCTCCACAGAGCTTTCCGTAAGTGCACTGTTGCAAATAAACTGCTAATGACTTTGCTTATTCCAGCCTCCCTTTTAAAGGAAATCTACAACATACACATGGAATAATGATTCCTCTATTTAGCAGTGTGTCTTGTGACTAGGTTTGCATAGAGGCAGTATCAATTAAGTAGCAATTATCTGCAAAGTGGAAAAAAAGAGGGAAGATATAAATAAGTAATGAGTGTGATGCTAAAATCTCTGAGAATAACTGGAATTGAACTCTGAGACAAGGGCACCGACTAGTGAACATTTTTTCCATCTTTTCTTATATATGACACCCATAAAAACTGGAACAAGAAGACATATTTAATTTCATAAGTGATTTTCTATATTTGATTTTTAAGGTAACCAGTTATGAAAAAGCAAAGAAACAAGGGGGAAAAAAGAACTACACCCAAACACCATTAATAACACAGGTTATCAAAAAATGGCCCTAGAAATGTCTATTTTATGAAAACAACCTGACTAAAACATATCAGATTTGCTTTATGTCTTACTAACAGAGGTCAGCAAAGAATGCTAATTTATCCTTCTATTTTTGTCAAGCTGTGGCCGTTATCAGTACCTAATAAGATTTATCTGGAAAACTGCATTATCTGGCTCTAAAAGAAAAAGTCTGATGGGGTTTGAGGATGTGCAAAGTGTTCAAATTGGTAGAATTGACAAGAAACCTTATAAGGTCTATTTTTCTTTACTAATCTTGGCTGGTAACAGCCAGACAGGTTTCTTAAGCTCAGGCTGCCCTGGGAGATGTTCGGAGAAGCAGAAACCATGACATCTATGCAGGGCAAATGGGAGAAAACGACTGTGGTCAGTTGGCTCTGGTCTTTGTAAACCAGCAATTTTTGACTTTGGTCTCTTCCATCAGCAACAAGGGGCTGGGCAAATGTGTATTAGAGCAGAGAGCCAAATGGTTTATGTTTTCTCCAATCAAGATCAGTGATTCCTTTGAAAGCTTTTTTTCCCAAGGCTCAATGACCATGATGGGACAAAATTTTTTTCTTATTTAATTTATAGTGATTATATTTTACAAATCCTTTTTGAAGACATATGGTTTGACAAATATATATGGTAAAAGACAATTATAAAGGTGAACTGCATTGGCTAGAATAAGATTAGGCTGCTGTAACAAAGAAAACCAATAAAACAGAAGTTTACAGAATAATGAAGTATATTTTGCTATAATATTACACTCCAAAGTGAAGTTTCCAGCTGCTGGGCTGCTCTGCTCCCTGTGGTAAGTCAGGGACTGCCATGGGCTGCATCACTCAGGTTTTTCTTCAAGAAAACCTGCTATGAGGCTTGTCTTCTGCACCTTCAGATCTGCCAAGACACTGATGCTGAGGCCATACTACCCTCAGGCTGCTCCCAGCCAATGACTAAGCAGGGGTACCAGAGCCAGTCTGCCTGATGCAGGACTCCTCTACTGGGAAATTCTGTTCAGGGGTTCCACATCTGCTTGGCTGAGACTTCTCAGAGATACTCTGCAGCATGGAGCTCACTCCCCTCAATCCTCCCTCCCTGCTGCCTTCTGCAGCTGTTGGAGCTGCATCGCAGCCCAAAGGCTCTTCCCACCTCCTTCTCCTGCTTCTCTCCCTTATCTTTCAATGTTCCTCCAATATTTCCTGTATACTCAGGCTCATTAGGTGCATTATTTTCTTGCAATGAAAAAGTTTTTAAACAACTGCAAGTACTCATTCCCTCATCTGAAACTCTTCGAGCCAAATGTGTTTCCGAATTCAGAATTTGGTGCATCTACCTTATATAACAGACTAACCTACCTGGACTATCACACAGTGACTACGTGGCGAAAGCCAAACACGTGCACAAAGTTAGATAAATAAAGGTTATACATATACACGATCTCACATAATTAGGGATTTTTCTTTCCAAGAAGGAAGTTTAGATCAGATTGGAAATTGTCTCAATATAAATTACAAAGAAAAGCTTTTTGATTTTCAAAGCTTTATGGATTTCACAACTGTGAATCAGAGATAATGAACCTATTTATTGTTTGCATTATAGTTAATAGCTTATTTTACTATCAGACTCAATTTCTTCTTCCTTGTATTATTAATCTATCAGATTCTAATCCATGGTTTTCAAACATTAACATCAAGAATATCCTAAGTGGCAGTTTTCAACTCCCAAATATTTATTCAGCAGGTTTAGTGTTGAGCCTGAGTCTGCATTTGTAACAGTTGGGCAACCTCCACCCCCACCTGCAGTTCTGATGCAGAAGGTCTTAGGATTGGCATTTTGAAAATACCGTCCTAGACTGAGTTCACTTTTACTATAGTAAACCACTAATATCCTTAGTTCCAAGTTTCATCTCCTGGGTTTTGAGGTTTTTTGTTTTTGAATATTGGAGCCAGCCAACTAGCTTATTCTCGTGTCCTTTCTCTCTGACTCTGCCTTCTTTTGCAGCTAGCTCATACAGCCATTCGTGTCCCAGTGTGATATTAACTTCACCAACAACTCTTCAGGGATGTTTATCTTGGCACGGCTGGAGTTAGCTTTTTAAACTGAAATAAAGCTGAATGGCACCCACTTATCTTTGAGTACCTGTCTCACCAGAGGATCAGCTTTGAGCTCAGAGTTGTGCAACGAGTCTCCCTATTCCCATTGGAGTTGCCGTTATAGATAGAAAAACTGTAGATAAACCCTAACGGGTAAATGAACCCACAACACACGAAGCAGAGCAGCTGGCACGTAACGAATTTATAAGTGTACTCTCAGCTCAGCATTACTTTTCGCTTGGTTCTCTTGCAGGACCAATTTCCTTCAGTTTGAGTAAAAAAAGTTATATTTCTTAAGTTTCCTTTTTCTTTCCAATAGTATTAGTGATTTCTATTTTAAGCTGAGTGCTTCCTGAGACTGGAGACTTACTGAGACTGTAAGGGGATATATTAAGAGGAAAGGTGAAGGAAAAAAACCAATGACTATAAAAGAGTCCAGGTGTTTACTTTGTTAATATGCTCTCTGAAAACAAATATTTGCTCCCCTCTGAGCAGGAATTTAAACTCTTCTGGTAAAAACAGCTTAAATGGTCATGAATTAATAAGGGGAACACAAAAATAACTAATAACTAGCTTTTCTTTGTAATTTATATTAAGACAATTTCCAAACTGATCTAAACTTACTTCTTGGAAAAAATAATCCCTAATTATGTGAGATCATGTATGTATATGTATAACCTTTATTCGCCTTACTTTGTGGGCATGTTTGGGCTTCGCTACATAGTCACTGTGTGATAGTCCAAAGAAGTTAGTCTGTAATATAAGGTAGATGCACCATATTCTGGTTTCAGAAACACATTTGGCCCGAAGAGTTCCAGATGAGGGAATGAGTTGTTTAAAGTTGTTTAAAGACTTTTTCATTGCAAGAAAATAATGCACCCAATGAGCCTGAATGTACAGGAAATATTGGAGGAACATGGAAAGATAAGGGAGAGAAGCATGAGGAGGAGGTGGGAAGAAACTTTGGGCTGCAGTGCAGGTCTAACATCTGCAAAAGCATCCTTTAGAATTACATGAACACCATCAATTCTATAGGTTCATAACGATCAAACTGAGGAATATGGAATTTTGCTGTTTTTTTTTTTTAAACTGGAATCAGACATTAAAAGTACAAATCCCTGGAGAAGCAATATTAAGAAAAAATGTTAAGTAAAAACCCATAATCTTTATGCTAAAATAAATAGAGCCATTATAGTATAGAATACAAAGTTTGAGTTTTAATTTGTAAAACACAAGCCTGTTAAGAAATATAAATATAAATGCCTCTAGATTAAGACTTCATATCCTACAGTGGTCTGCCTTCTTTCTTAGCGATTCAGGGTAAGCCAGTGGGAAAGTTTAGGAAACACTGCAGTTGCTTGTGACACGTGTGGTCAGGTATTTCCTGTAAAGTGCCTAAACGTGCCCACTTTGTTATTCTAGTGCCTGCCCTTGAATTCTCCACCTCAACTTGCAAACATATGGAGTTGAAAGCTGTATGAAAATTGCGTGTTTTAGTTGTGCTACCAAGGATATGCAACAGGATGTTAAAACTGAACTATTTCTGACTCTGTTTTGGCTAAAGCCCCAAGACAATATTTGCCAACCATTCCACATTCTAAAGTTGGACCACCTATGTAGGACTGGCGAGGAAGTAGAGGAAATAGAGAAGGAACCCACGTTGCCTCTTTCCCCCTGAAGCTAACAACCTACAGCAGGCCAACTAGGGCTGAGGAGGAGCTCTGACTTTAAATGAAGTTTGATACTACACGGACAGGACATTTTAATTGTTGAAATGAGATGTTCTTTTTGTGACCAGATGTAATCAGAGGATTTTTAAAATTACCTATGGGGAGCCAAAAAGTCATAAGATTTTCTCTTGATTTCATCTGAGTAACAGAGAAAATAACCCTACTTTTGTAAGGTTTGAATGGGCAGTGGAGGAAAAAAATAAGGTTTTTTGGGTTTGGTGTTATTTTGTATTTGTTTTTGTTTTTTACCATAAACCTGTCAGCAGGATGACAGGTTTCAAGAATCTTCTTGATTCACATCAAGAAGAAAGAAGCTGCCTAAAGGAAACATTTGGAGAGTTCTAGCAATTTTTTTTTTTTTTTTTTTTTTTTTTTTTTTTTTGTTTTTTTTTTTAGGGGCTTTTTTTTTTAAATCGATGATTTGTAAGGTTCAACAAAAAACCGGACTTTTGTTTTGTTCTTTCAATTTTTTTTTTTTTTTTTTTTTTTTTTTTTTGCTGTTTGTTTTAAGGAGCTATGATGTTTACATCGATGGATTCTAAGCTGCTACCAAAACCAGGACTTTTCTTTTCCACTTTGCAACACGTTCTCTACTTACCCTCAGCTCTGCGTCTTGAAATCTTTCCCCATCCAGTGCTGTTCTTGGTGTTCATTTTGTCCATATTTTACTGGATATAAAATATTGGGATAACAGGGTATATCATCTTTTATAGAGTCTATAGTCTCCCGTTTGATGATGCTAAGTAAAAGTAACTTTCCAATTTCATGGGAAGTGTCTACCATTCCCAAAAAAGGCTAAAAACCTAAGGCTAAAAACAGAAGAGAAAATTACATTATAATAAAAAAAGGATAAATAAATAAATTATGGTTGTAACTTCCTCCAAAGTGTTTAGCACTTGGCCTGTAAATTCCTGACCTGTTTATTAGTTTATCTAACCCATTTGTGTCTTTCTATTTATGTGAGCTTCTTGTAAACTGAATGTAGTGAGATCTTGTTTTTTCCATCCAAATTGACAACCTCTATGTTTTAATTTTTAGTTTTAGATTACTTATATCTAATATAATTATCAATATGGTAGAGTTAATTCTATTTTAGTGTTCTTTGTTTTCTATTTGTCTCAACTACTTTTGTTTTCTTTTTCTTTTTATCCTTTCTTTTATTGGATTGATTATTTTCTATGATTCCACTCTGTCTCCACCATTAATCTATTAGTACTCATCTTCTTTCTCTGCTCTCACTGTGTGTCTCTCTCTTCCTCTCTCTCTTTCCCTCTCTTTTAGTGGTTTCTCTGTGGTTTACAGCATACATCTTTAATTTATCACAGTCTACCCCTAAATAATATCATAACATTTCATGCAGTGTGTAAGGACCTTGCAAGTATATACTTCCATTTCTTCTTTACCATCCATTTTGTTGCTGTTGCCATGTGTTTTACTTCTATATTCGTCATAAACACCAAAGAACAATTTTACCAGTTTTATTTAGACAATCATATATTAAAGAAAATAGAAATAATAAAAATATATGTAATATTTAATCATATGTTGAACTTTTACATCACTCTTTTTTTTTTGAAGTGAATTTTTTTTTTTTAATTGGGGGAAAACTACAAAGCATTTACAGTACAATGTTTACAGTCACAATTTGTAGTGAGCTGATTTCCCAAAATATGTTACCACTCAAGTTGACTTATCTTGTTACATTCAAAAACCTACTCTGTCAA
>CAUYRT010058091.1:0-34015 GCA_963574885.1 Lepilemur ruficaudatus | reverse complement strand
CATGGTGGTGCATGCCTGTACTCCCAGCTACTCGGGAGGCTGAGGCAGAAGGATTGCTTGAGCCCAGGAGTTTGAGGTTGCTGTGAGCTAGGCTGACGCCACGGCACTCACTCTAGCCCGGGCAACAGAGTGAGACTCTGTATCCAAAAAAAAAAAAAAAAGGGCTCTAATAACTGTGTAATCTTCAGACCACAAAAACTAGGATCCATCACTAGCAGTGGACCAAACAGCTCAAGTCCCTGGGTTCACGGAACTTACTCTGCAATGAGAAAGCACCTGCCCATTGTCCTTGCAGAGGAATAGTGATATGTTTGGGTATAGATTCTTGCTTTATTATTTTTTTTCCTCCTAAATCTATAGACAGCATTCACTTAATTCTGGGGTTTAGTATTGTACAAGACTGGCATGATGCAAAAGAGAAGACAACAAAGCCACAAAAAGGGGGAAGGCATCATGGTAGAAAAAAACTGTGTTTCAGTGGCAGACTCTGCATTGTCTATAATCCACCCTTCCGTGTGAACAGAATCTAGCTTTGTTCCTTGACTTCGAGCTGTGTTACAACTCTGTAAATTGCAGATAAATGATAGATATGCAAAATACGTCTTATCTGGTAAAGGTCCAAATTGTCTTCCCTCCCACCCAGCGGAGAAAAGAGTTTTTGTCTTTGTTTGCAATTCATCTCAACATTTCTTTACTCCAGATAAAGTGTGCTGCTTCGACTTTCCCTGTGAACCAGTTATAACCTCAGCCTGGAGCCTGGAGCCTTATATAAGTAACGTAAAATATTTAACACACTTTCCTGTTCCTATCTATACGGGAGGCATAATTTTATACTTCCCCCAAATCATTTTTTACCAGTGGTCAGCACTATATAAGTCTCCCTTTCCCAGAAGTCCAAGAAGGGACTGATTTTTATTTCCTTATAGATAATTTGAGTTTTACCTCTAGATACTTAAGTAATTTTTCTTTATCCTGGAAGATACGAAAGTCATCATAAATAAATGTTATTCATTAGCTATGACACAGTGAATTTAAAAATGCAGTAGACAATCTCTAATTTAAGACAGAGCAAAGAAAATCATTCTGATTTACCGTTTTGAACTCTCTAGGTAAGTGTAATTTGTGGATATTATTAAATATTGTTCAAATTGCAACAAAACTACGGATTTTTCACATTAAAAAAACAAAACCATCTTAGAATTAGAAAAAGCCTGTGAGATATGGTACAATCCCACATTCTTGTTCGTAGTTATTTTACCGAACACCCATTGGGCCGATTTTGATTCATTCTAATGGAATTATTACCTTAAATTTCCAAAAGAAATAAAAGTCTGATGTGCAATATGATGTTATTTTGATCTAAGATTTGTTCTTCAGGCAGATTATTGGAAATTATTGCAATATTGTCAGCAAGTCTCACATACCTTATAAGAACGCAGTTTGTAGCATTTTTAGACTCAAAGTGCCACATCTTCAGCATGCTCAGGCTGTAAGTTTAAATAAAAGGAGATGCTTATTTTTAGAAAATCAATGCAATGCTCCAACCCTGCTGTTTTTCTTCATCTACCCAAGATATTTTCTGTTTTATTTATCACTTAAAATTCCCCTTCATAAAAAAGGAACCATATATTTTGTTTCTGTGAATCACATGATGAATTGAAAGACACTAAGACTAAATCAATTCTATAGCCAGGAATGGTAAGAGTTCAAAAATGTTTGGCAAAAGTCATCTTGACATTATCCAAGACTCTGGAACCAGTTCTTGCTGCCAGAGTTAATCTATTTTTAAAAATGTAGTTGTGTCAAAATACTATTTAGAAAAATTCTTTTGGAGCAAAGTATAAGTTAAGTATAAATAAAGAGAGAGAGGGAAACAAAATTCTCTAAATAGATATAAATAGAGATATCTTGATATGGTAATGAATAAACTAAAATGAAATGACAACATTGCACTGAATTTATTTAATTGTAGAAAAGCAAAAGGTTACACACAAAGCACTGAAAACTTATCTCTGGATGTTGAGATTAAGAGTGATGTCAATTTTAATGTTTCTACTTTTGTATATTTCACATAACAAGCTCAGATTAATTTAAAATAAAAAATAGCATTAAGTAAATGAAAAAAATTATTACTCTACAATAATAAAGTCCAAATTTTTTGTCATGACATAACAAAAATATTTCCCTGTGGCCCAGCCTACCTCTCTGCCCTTATCTCTCCCTGCCCCACTCTCTTCACACACCTCAAATCTACACTCCAGCCACACAGAGAAATCATATGGACACTATACCCCATGGCCTTTGCACAATCACGTTCCCCTGCTTTTGTTTCTGCCTCAAGAAAATCTTCCCTGATTTCTTTCAATGGCCTGAGTCCCAACTGTAGTATTTTGGGAACATCTCTTCGCTGGAACTTATCATATATCTCAACATGCTCTCTCCACTCACCTGTGGCCTGGACACCGTCTGATGTATCTCTGAACCTCTGGCGTCTATGTCTGATGTTGGGTGTGCCCTGCGTTTGTTGAATAGATGACTGACCGAGCAACAAAGTCCAAAGCAAGAAGACGGGAGTTGTTTTTGGTTTTGTGCAAACTTCACTTGCTGAGACGCCCCAGGGTACTTCCTGCATCTTCCATGTAATTACTGTCTGACACTCTTTTCTATAAGTTCAGTGAAAAAGCCAAATATGGATAGGTTCAGCCCATGTCCAGGATCTTAAATCTAGTGACTGGTGAAAATGAGCCGGAGTCCAAGTCTCCTGTTCTCTGAGTTAGTCTGTGGTTGAGTAGGAGACAATGATCACTCTCTAGTCATAATTCTCTTGCCATAATTCTCCTCGTTCTGCCCTAAATGTAAGCTGTGACAGTGTAGTCCTCTGTTGACGGAATCTTCCTTTTCTTCCAGAACAATCAGAAAAAACACTCCTTCATATACCTGGGAAGAAACTGGTTTTCTCTTGAGAAGCGTCCAGTCTATAAATAAAGGAAGCAATTTGTGAAACTTGCTGCAGAATCACATCTAGGTCAGAAATTATCATCCTTTTGTGTATATCTCACTTATTTTGAAGTTAGTTGTTATTCTGGTAAAAACACACCTCGGGGAGCTTAGCTCCTGTGTAAAGGAAGGTGATGGAGTCCGTAATAAAAGAATTCTAGATGTCATAAAGGTTGCCCCATGAATATGTCTTCATCTTTTGGATTAGTCTGGCAGTGATATATTTAATAATTATATAATACTTTTTCCTCAAGGCACTTAAATCTCATTATCCTCCCTCAGTACCCCCATGAAGAAGCCAATCTCATCGTCATAAAACAAATGAAAACAAGGAATCTCTGTTATGTGTTGAATTGTACCCCCTGAAAGATAGGCTGAAGTCCTACCTCCAGCACCTCAGAACGTGGCCTTATTTAGAAGCGATGCCACTGTAAATGAAATTAGTTAAAATGAGGTCATAGCAGCAAGGGAGGCCTTTAGTCCAACACAGCCAACAGCTCTATAAGCAAAGGCTATGTCACTGTAGAGGCAGCGGTCGGAAGCCAGGCAAGGTCAAGGGCTGCTAGCTGGCGAACACCAGAAGCTGGAAGAGGTAAAATTCTTCCCTAGAGCCTTCAGTAAGAACCTCATCCTGCTGGCATCTTGACTTCAGATTTCTGGCCTCCAGAATTGTGAGACAATAAATTTCTCTTGTTTTAAGCCACCCAGTTTGTGGTACCTTTCGTTACGACGACTCTAGGAAATGAACACATGTGGATAGATTCAGCCCATTTCCAGGATTTGACATCTAGTTATTGGTGAAAATGAGCCTGAGTCGAAGTCTCCTGTTCTCTGAGTTATTCTGTGGTTGAGTAGGAGACAATGATCACTCTCTAGTTAAAATTCTCTAGTTGGAATTCTCCTAGTTCTGCCATAAATATAAGCCATGACTGTTTAGTCCTGTAAGTTGTCGAAGGTGGACCATAAATTTGTAGAGAGACAGACTTGTCTAGTCCCTTAATTTCTCACTTAACCTTTTGCAAGCTTGGTCTAAGAGTCAAGAACCAACCCAGTAGGGTTAAACTAGGCTATAATTTTGCATTATTGTTCATATAGTCATTTATCTGTCGTGAAGTCAAGATTTCTGCTTATTAACCTTTCAGCAAAAGCAAGCCTGACTTCTTGGTTAGAAGCTAAAATATTAGGAATAATTACCTTAAATGGCCCTGCATTTCACATCAAGGAATTTGGCCTTGTGAATGTTCTTTCTTAAGTGACCGTTTGTTACCTAAAGCGGAAAATGGAGACGAGAACAAATGATGAGCTACAGTGAATAAAATGTACAGATTCAAACTAGGAGTCAATTTAAGTGCCTGTAACTGATCAACTCGTGACATTCACAGAAGGCAAACCCCGGCCTTGGGAGACAGAAGAGGGCCGTGGTTAAGAACAGGGAGTCTGGAGTATTCGATTTTAAAATCCTGGTGCTACCACTCATCAGCCTTAAGAGCCTGCATAATTTATGACACCTCCCTCTGTGTGCCTCAGTTCTCTCACGCATCAAATGGGAATAACAAGAGCTCCCACCTTATAGGATTACTGTAAGCATAAAATGTTCTTAGAATCCAAACTCAAAAGAAAAAAATTACAGATTGTACTTCGGTCCTAGTCCATTCCAGGAAGAAATAATCACCAGAAATGATTTTAAATCCACTTCAAATTATCCATGAAAACTCACCCAAACCCACTCCTCTCGCAGGGTACCCCAGTGGCAACCAACCAGGCCTCTAGAACTAAGGTCAGCAGTCCCTCAACTCACTGTTCCTGCATGTCCACCACACCTTTAACTCCACACATCTGCAAATCCTAGGAGACCAGCTCTTCCTGCTTGCCCAGAGAGAGACTAAGCCTTACCAGAACAGGTCTCCCTTGCTTAGTAGGCAAGAAGTTCAGATATTTGTTTCAGATATTGAGTGTTGGTGCCTCCCTTCAACATTGTAAGGATAAATTGTTAACTATAGATAGAGGAGGAAAGACAGGTAGATATTAATAGATAGATGAGAGGTAGATCCCTTAGTGCCTGGCGTACAGTAAGCACTCAGTAAATATTTATTATAGTTATTAAAACTGTAGTTGTCCTGACCTTCCGGGTGGTCCAGCAGGAGGAGAGGCAGTGCAGAAGCGTCGTACAGCATTCGCGATCAGGACAACCTGACTTCAAACTCTAGCTGCCCCTTAGCAGCTACTTAAATGCAGCAAATTACCAACCCTCCATAAGAGGCTTGGCAAATTACAGTGGACTCAATCCAGCCTGCTGCTTGTTTTTGCAGACAAAGTTTTATTGTGTATGCGCTATCTGTGGCTACTTTTGAGCTACAACAGCAGAGTTGGGTAGCTGCAACACAGCTCTACAGCCCAGCCTAAAATACACTCTACCCTTTTCAGGAAAAGTTTGCCGTGCTCTGTAAACCTCAGGGGCCATGGATTTCAATGATGTCAATAACAGACCTCCCTTCACAGGTTTGTTGTGAATGTTAAATGAAAGAATATATATGTCCAATGCATAGGAAGGTACTTAGCAGAGTTAAACACTGCATCAAGGATGAAAAACCAGCCGGCAAATCCATGGCAAAAACTACCTTTTTAAAAAAAAATTGAATTATTTTAGCTGGGACATGACTCTTGAGTTTGGCCACAACCCTCACCTTTTCTCATTTCTATAAAATTAGGTCGATTTCAACCTGCCTGGCTTATGTAGCCATTTAAAGTTGAACACACGGTTCCAAATATTAGCCGTTCTTATTTCTCCCTTTCCTCTTCTATGAGATCGCTTAAAATCTCATGAATGCTCCTTGGTTCTAATCATCTACTTAACTATCATTTTAAAAAGAGAACAGTTTGCACAGAGTAGAAGCATAACAGGTGTGATTTAAATTAACTACTAGCACCTGTTGGGTGTCTGGCGCTGTTCTAGGCATGGGAAGGGGACTGACTTTAAGTAGGGTGGGGGAAATAGCCTCCCCTGGTGGGGCTGGGCGGGGAGGAAAGATCTGAGCGAAGCCACTCGTGGAAAAGGCGGGGAAGAGCACGCTGGCAGAGTCGAGGCGTTGGGGCTAGGTTTGGCTGGTTCAGTGAAGCGCAGTAAGTCAGGTGCAGCTGAAACAGCAAGACAGGGAGTGTCAGTGACGTAAGGTGAAGGTAGAGCCAGGCAAGGCAGGAACCGGGCTGAGCCTCGGGGGCTCAGGTAAGGGGGTAATGCTTTTCTTCTGGGTGTCATGAGAAAATGCTGACGCTTTCAAACATGTAAGAAATGGGGTCTGACTTACTTTCTTCCAAGATCTCTTTTGGTGTTCTTTGGAGAATGAATGAGTGAGAGAATGAATGAATGGTGGTAGCCAGTTTTCTGTGTCCGTTATTAAAAAGTCATCAGGGACGGGCTTAGCAACTCAGCTGAAGCCAGGAGGCACGAGAAGCCCATCTAAACCTTTCACGTGGGGAGGGCCGGGTGTCCTCAGCCTGGCTCGGCTCGGAGCTGCCATGAGCCAGACCCAGAAAAGGAAAACGCCAACTGGGTGACGAGCCAATCTGGTGCTGCAGCAGGTGGTAAAATTCTCCTCCCAAAACGCTCTGTAAAAAAAAAATATGTTGTGCAAATATTTAATTAAACTTTTGAGGTTCTAGCTAGAAATAGCCAGATCTACATTCAAACATGTGGAAGTCTTTCAGGGTCTAGTTTAAAAGAATGTAGACAAGAGACTCTTTGCTGTTATATGTTTTTGTGAGTTCTGGCATGGTAGGATAACACTCTGAAAATCATTTGCCCAGAAGGCCTTGGCATTGCCCCTAAGATTAAATCACTAATACAGACTGGAGCTCTTCGGCTGGATCTAGACATATAATCGGTCCATTCATTTTGACGCGCTTGCAAAGTCATTCAATTAATTTTAGTTTGGCTAATGCATATTTTAAAAATATTTACAATGTTTGAAGTACTGCACTAGGTACAGGACATTGCATTTCAGCCTCACAAACCCTCATAATTATTAATGATATTGAATGAGTGAGCTTAACAAAGGAGGAAGTGCTGCCATTTGCAGCAGCGTGGATGACCCCGGAGGGCATCACGCTGAGACGCAGACAGACAAACACGGCACGGTCTCACTCGTGTGTGGAATCTGAGAAAGCTTAGCTCCTGGAATCACAGAGTAGGATGGTGGTTGCTGGGGGAGAAGGAGGGAGGGAGTCGGGAGAGATTGGTTTGGGGGAGCAAAGTTTCAGTTACGCGAGATGAGTAAGCTCTGGAGACCTGATGCGCTACACGGTGGCTGTAACTGACGGTACCGTGTCGTATACTTCGTGTTTGCTAAGAGGGTAGATTTTAGGTGTTCTCACTGCAAAAAGAAAAAGGAACATGGTAACTCTGTGAGGTGACAGATATGTTAACTAGCTTGATTATAGTAATCATTTTATAGTGTATACATCAAAACATCAAGTTGTAAGCCTCAAATACCCACAACTTTTATTTGTCAATTATACCTCACCAAAGCTGGGAAGAATATTAAATGTGTGAATACGTGAGAAGTGTTGACAACACAGCTTCTCAATAACTATTAGGATTATCACCAACACCCCATCATTACTACAGCTATTATTATTATTATTACTAATGCTTTCTGCAATCACAAACTCAACAGATGAGGATAACTTAGGCTCAGAGAAATTAAGTAACTTCCCTGAGGTCAAGTGACAGGGTTAGAATTGGAGCCACAGAGTGTGACTCCAGAGCCACACTTCACCATCAGGCTCCGCCAGATAGGTCTACAGTAACTATCTAGTTGAAGTATGTTATTATTTGGGCCAATATTTGCATCATTTGCCTGTATACATCCATCCTTGATGTCCCTTTAAGATTTCCTATACACGAATACACCTATACACACACAAAGACACCCACAGCTGTCCATATTAAAACAACATTCATAGTTCTAGGGACACTTGGGACCTCTAATAAATTGCAATAGACTTTGTGATAAATGTCCTGTGTTTGGCAAGTAAAAAAACAAAGCAGTTTTTTTTAAAAAAAACCTTTAAACTGTATAAGACAGAGCTAATAGTGTAAAATCATTCTCAGTAAAAAATATTACATGATTTTGATTCCAATTCATAACCATAAATTTCCTAACATCACTGCTGTTATTTCCATAGGGACAGTGCTTTCTGTGCAAAATCCTGGTGAATTTTTTCAAGGTGTTTTCTGATTAACGAACAATTCCTTTATTTTTTTGTGCTTAGCTCAGGTGGTTTCTCGAGCAAGGCCTCAGGGAAGCAAAAGAGAATTATTTCGGTAGGAACATATGCAGAGCTTAAAAACCTGTAAATTACCGTCGATACGGTGAATACTATTAAAAGGGGGAAAATAACGCTGACTAAACCTGCAAGCAAACAGGCCATGCCGCGTGCTGGGCCGCGTCACCCACTGAGAAGCGTAGCATTCATTTTGCTTGTTTGGGATTTTCGTGACAGGTTCCAGGCACACAAACAGCTTTCTCTCCGCTACCTTCTGCTTTCGGGCCATTGACAACATATGCCAAGAAGACCTTCTCCCTGTTCTGTTCAGTGACTCACGAACACGCCAGGCTTGAGTCGGATTACAGAATAATTCCCACATGTCCTCTTTTGCGTTCTTTATTTAAAGTTCACTGAAGTGGTGCTTTTTGCCAAATTAATTGGCAGGCTCTGCATCTATCGTCGGACCAAGCTGGTGTGAACGGCAGAATCCTCCTCATTGTGACCCCGGGTAATAACCTATTAATAGAAAGCCACTCCTTGCCCTAGTGGGGATGGTATGCCAGGCCACCCTTCTTGCCCAGAGTCCTTGTCTAAATGCCAGGGAGTCACTGGGGGTGGAAGTATGTCCACCCCAAAGCCAACAACTGTCTTCGTCAGTCACAGAGTGTTGTGGTCTGACTGATATTCACCTATTCATTTATGTTCCTATATGCATAAGTTAATAGTCAAAATTCATTTGTTGAATCCAATGTGATGGCATTAGGAGATGGGACCTTTAGGAGGTGATGAGTTCAGGAGGGTGGGGATGTTATGAATGGGATGAGTGTCCCTATGAAAGGGACTCCAGAGACTCCCTTGCCTCTTCCACCAAGAGAGGACACAGCAGGAAGACCACCTCTATGAACCGGGAAATGGGCCCTCACCAGACACCAGACATTGGCTGGTGTCTTGATCTTGGACTTCCCAGTTTCCAGAACTGTGAGAAATAAATGTTCATTGTTTTTAAGCCACCCAGTTTGTGGTATTTTGTTACAGCGGCCTGAATGGACTAAGACACAGAAACTCAATTTTACTCAAATGTCTGGCAGAGATTTCTCAGGAACGAGAGAAGCAGCCCCAATCCAGGGAGGTCATGTAACCCAGCTGTGGCCAAAAGGAAATCAGCAAAAATCTCCTGGGGACTTCTGACCGAGAAGCTGACCTGAATCCCTGAAGCTGAACTACTGAACCGTCACCAGCAAATCATCTTTCTCCAGAACTGAAAGAGTGGCTAGAATCTGGTTATATTGTTGGATGAAGAAATGAATGGATGAATGAACTATGCTTCTATCATAAAGCTAACAAAGACCCAAAGCTTTATAGTCATTAAATGTCTCAAGGCAGGACTGTGCTACAAAAAATAATAATACTTAGCTCTTTCCCAAATCCGTGTTTATTTGTAGAAATCCACTGGTTTGTGAACAATATTATATCTTCACTGTTTTTGCAATTTTTAAATTAAATAACTATAGTATGGAGGGAATTCTTTCAGCTTTAAAGATACTTGTAAATTTAGCAGAGAATTCCCTGGAGATGAGGTTGTTTCTAATCATACACATTCCTTTGACATCTGTGTCCACAGGACTCAGGCTCCTTATGGAAGCCAAAAACATCATGGGGATAGAAGAGTACTGCCATGGGCTCAGAAAAGCCCATGAAACATGTAGAAAAAGGAACTTATATTGTTGAGTTGTGGTACAAATGAATTTCTTTGAGAATATGGGCTTTTTCATAGACATTTATGGTTCAAAATGACATTTCCTGTGTATAGTAATATATTCCACAGGAAATGACTAGTTTTAGGGCAATCATCTAAAATGTACTTTCCGTATCATTTGAGAATAGCTTTTTTTCATGTGTAGGAGGGGTTTTTAAAAGTCATCATGCCCTGTGAGATGCATATTTTACCTTGATTCTTACTAAATATTAAGTGCAGATAATATATAACTTTAATATCCTAGAGGAAATCTGGCTAGGTCTTTTCTATTACAACTTTTCTACAATAGTCAGGCTTTGGATGCTGACATATTAATATAATGGAACTACACACTGGATTGCAAATGTTCAGTTTATAAGCAGTTTGTTAGCAGTCCATAAGCAATCTGAAAGAATCATTGCATTCCTCACAATGTTTACCACAGTTCTTCCAGAGAGTATGTGTTTGTTAACACATAACTTATTGGTTATAATAAAAAGATTTTTATCATGAAAAAACAATATGTTTGCATTAACCTACCACATAGAACAAAAGGCAAATTCTTATAGTCTACGTTAGTAAATGTATCATATAGGGAAAAGGTAAGACAGGCAAGGAGAAATGTGTAGGTTAAAAATATGAGCTTATTTTTCCTTTATTAACTTAAGACCTGAAGATAGGCAGTCTAAATAGTTCTGATGACCCTGATATGTCTCAGTCTCCTATTGTTCAGTTTTGCTATTCCTAATGTGTGGCTTCATTCTCAAGATTGCCTCATAATAGCTATATGGCTGCTGCTGTTCCAGCCTTTACACCTACATTCTACCCAGGAAAAAGAAGAAAGGGCAAGAGTATGGGTGAGTTAACCTCTTTAGGTGTTTCTCAGGAAGTCCCACCAAGTAACTTCCATTTATATCTCACTGGCCTGAACTTGTCATATGGCAAGCCCTATATTCAGTGGACAATAGAAAACATAGACTTTTAGCTGGGTATGTTGTTTTCCTCATCAAAATCATCTTTTATTAAGAAAGAAAGAATTGAAGAATTATTGGGCAGGGCAACTTCAGCCCTAATAAGATATTATAAACATCAATTTCCCTTAATGTTTGAGGACAGACATATAAGATTTTACAGGGTCAGAGAGGGAAGATAAAAACTTTATATGGTCTCGTTTATGACTTTAAATTCATATAACCCTACAGGTTTATTCTCAAATACTCTGAAAAATTAAATACCTTTTAGCTAAAAGATGGAAATGGAATAATGGAGCAGGCCAAATATCAATATTATCATTATAGCTATTGAGTAATGATAGTTATTGAATGCTTAATGTTTAATTGTGATGGTATCATAATACAAAAGATGCTACTAGATTATTAGATATTGTGACCCACTTGATGAGCTTCAGTATGAATTTTTAAGCCAATCAAACAATAAGAATCATTTAGAAGGATTGATTTTAAAAATGGACATTATCACTTTCCATCGTTGATTGGATGGTAATGATGGTGGTGGTGGGGATGATGATGAAGATAATGGTGTTGGGCTGGGTGGTGGTGTAGATGATAACTAACATAAAATTGGACCCTATTTTGTTCCCAGGCCTTTTCTAAGCACCTCACACATTCCATCTCAATAGAGACTCACATCCATTCTATGAAATAGATAAATTATTAGACTCCATTACGTAGATGAGTAAAGAGAATAAGTAACAGCCCAAGGGCATTTGATTAATTAGAATTTGAAGTCTGAATCCAGAGTCCGGCTCTAAATTCCTATATTATACTACATCTCTGAAGGGATGAGGAAGGGGAGGCCCAAGAGGATGCTGAAGATTTGAATCCTAATCACAACCCAAGGCTGCTACTGCTGGCTTTATATTCATCTTGCTCTGCCTTCACCCAAAGACCCATCTCCATTCCTCCGACTTTCCCTGGTCCTAGAGCATTGAGAAAACCCATTATGAGCCAGATCCAGAAAGAACCTTTGTTAGAGTGTCCATTAAAAAACCACATACATTAAGAAAGACAGAATATATGGAGAACCCTGTTCTGGGACTGAAATTGTTCAATAATAGGACTTTTTTATGGTTTACAATAACCAATATACATATTTGGTCATTTTTCTCATCATCTCTAGATATAAGGAGTCTTCAAAAAGTTCATAGAAAATTTAAACTTTCAATTATAATTATTTCAATTATAAAAAGATTATATATGGATTTCAAATTGGTTTTCCACCAAAATAAACTCATACTAACTTGCAATATGTCTGAACAGGATGTGGTTTGAGGCACTAGGAATGATAAGACAACAGTTTGAAAAGAGCCCCTATGAGAGCAATTTTGCTAAAATTTAAGCAAGAATAAAAATCAAATTTGTGGTCAAGTTTGGATGGAAGAACATTGAAATTATTGATGCTTTATGAAAAATTTATGGGGACAATGTTCCAAAGATATCAGCAGTTTACAAATAGCTCATTTTAAGGAGAGATGAGATGTTGAAGATGAAACCTGCAACAGCAGATCATCCGCATCAATTTTCAAGGGAAAAAAGTTATGTCTTTCATGCCTTAATTGAAGAAGACTGATGATTAACAGAACAAACAGTAGCCGACACCATAGACATCTCAATTGCTCAGCTTGCACAATTCTTACCAGAAAATTAAAGTTGAGCACACTTCCACTTGATGGATGCCAAAACTATTGCACCCAGATCAGCTGAAGACAAGAGCAGAGCTTTCAATGAAAATTTTAAATAAGTGGGATCAAGATCCTGAAGCATTTCTTGAAATAATTGCAACAGGAGATGAAACACGACTTTACCAGGACAATCCTGAAGATAAAGCACAACCAAAGCGAAGGCTACTAAGAGGAAGAAGTGGTCCAGGAAAAGCAAAAGTGGAACAGTCAAGAGCAGAGGTCACAGCAACAGTTTTTGAGGGGCTTCTTAAGGCATTTTATTTGTTGCCTTTCTGGAGGCCCAAATAATGATAACATATGCTTAGTATGAGAGTGTTTTGAGAAAGCTAGCCAAAGCATTAGCAGAAATACACCCAGGAAAGCTTCACCAGGGAGTCCTTCTCCATCCCAATGCTGCTGCTCATTCCTCTCATCAAACAAGGGCAATCTTTTGAGAATTTCAGTGAGAAACCATTAGGCATCCACCTTGCAGTCCTGATCTTACTTCTTTTTGTTTCCTTATCCTAAAAAAAAAATCTCTAAAGGGTACCCATTTTTCTTCAGTTAATAATATAAAAAACACTGCATTGATATGTTCAAATTCCCAGGACCCTCAGCTCTTTAGAGGTAGACTAAAGGCTGGTATTATAGCATATAAAATTGTCTTGAACTTAATGGGGTTTATGTTGAAAAATAAAGTTTGTATGTTTTATTTTTATCTTTAATTACTTTTCCATGAAATTTTTAAAGTTCCCTCATATTTATAACATCCAAAAATCAACTTTGCATGAACTAGGATACAATTGTGATGTGTACTGGTTGAGCAGGGAGTAATATTTAAGCAAGGACTACTTTTTGAAGCAACTAGTTTATTAATCTATACTTCTTATAGTATATTAAAGTATTATATATAACTTTTACTTTCTCCTCAACCACAGGGTTCAGATAAAGAAATCTCAGGTATGAGATATGAAGACGAAAATATGTAAATGAAATAATATGAAACTGTTGTTTTTAACTTGCATTATTCACTTAATAATTTATCACAAATATTTCCCATATTATTTAATATCATTGTACAAGAGATAATGTATATATTGTGAGGACATACTATATCTAACAAGATATACTGCTAGACACTTTGACTCTATAAAATTAAATTGTTATTAATGATGCTATATTGCATATATTTATAATTAAATCTTTGCATACCTGATTAATTATTTTAGATAATAAATTTCTGAAAATGGGATTGTCACATTGATGGATTTGTGTATAGTAGGAAAGATTCTAAATAAGAATTGTTCAATTAGCGTTTACTAAAAGGTTGCCTTCGCAGACAAGGTATGGCTGCATTGGAAATTGACTTTCAGTTCATGTCCATTAGCTGTTCCGCATGGGCTATGCATTGTCTCTACTGAAAATGGAAGCCCCTCAGGCCAGCTCTCCTGTGAACATTTTTTTATTGCCATACTAGTCTGTGTTTCTCTACCTCCTTTTTTTTAACCCCTTCTAAAACCGGTGCTTCTTGGAAAACCAATTAACTGGTTATCAGACATCCCGCTATTTCCTCAACCTACCTCCTTATCATCTGCTCTCTCTGTCCCTTGGTATCAACTGAAATCTTTGCTGTTCTGTAGATCACTGGACAGTTTTACTTTCTTCCATATCCCAGTTTCCACAAGCCAAGAGTGGGTCAGCTGTCCTAGCTTCTCATGGCCTCTCCGCAGCCATTGCCCTGCATGCTGATGTGAAGCACCCTTTCCTCTGGGAGCCGACGCATCTTCCAACTGTCCAGTTCTCTCACCTTCTCTCCTTGCCTCACACAGGAGCCAGAGTGACTTTGTAAAATTCATAAATCAGATCATGTGACTCTTTGTCTAAAATCACCTAATGGCCCCTATTACACACAGAGTACAACCTGTGCCCTGAAATGTTGATGCTCGGTTCTCATTTGTTGCTATTCTCCAGGTACACTCCCACCTCGGGGCTTGCAGGTCACAATTCCATCTGCCCGGAACACTCTTCCATCTTCCTAGAACATAATTCTGGCACACGGCTCACTCTTCTACCTCCTGAAAGCCTTGGCTTAAGAATCACCTTATCACAGGGACCTCTTTCTTCTACCCTCACCTCATTCCCTAGTTTCTATTCTAACTATGTATTTTGTCATAGCCCTCACAACCCCCCATGATATGCATGAAACGGTGTGCATGAAAACGGGCATTTTTTACTTTGTTCAGTAGCGAATCTCCAGTGTCTTTAGCCTCTGACACATAAGAAGTGCCAGTCAATGTCTGTTGAATAAATGAATGAAGAAATGGTTATCCTATCTACTTATTTTTTGGTCGCTTACCCAAGTTTATTTTACATTTTGACACTCTCTCCCTCTCTATGTATTATAACGCAATTATTGCTATTTTCCTGTTTTACAGAATAGACTATAAACTCCCTAAAGACAAGGAGTCCATCCTATTTTTCTCCATTTATTTTACACTTAGGAAGGACCTGACACGTGACAGATACTCAGGAACATAGTTGTTGAATTGAATTACTCTCCTCCCAGAGACTTTCTTCCTTCCCTGTTCTATTATTTCCATGTTTCAGAGAAACGAAGGCTCAGTGGGGTTCCAAGAACTCGCCAAGTTAGTGCATGGCTGAGCCAAGACTTGAACTCGAGTGTTGCCCCAAGTGTAGTTCTTTTTTTTCCTTTTGATCTTGTCTTTCCTATTAATGGCCTACCCCAATCTTGAACTGATATACACAGAAGCTTCTAGCATTATGCACATGCTGTGAAAAGTTATGTTTGAGACCTTGGGATCCTTAATTTGTCAAATGCTTGGAAGAAAAATATACTACTCTAATTATAGAATGCAGATGGCTCTTTGAAAACTTACAAACTATGTCATTTAACAAAGTAGAACATAAGAGAATCGTGCTTTTTAAAGTGACCTTATTTTCTTGGAGACAATTTTTGTGAATCTTACTTCAAAAGGTGTAAACAGGCTGCCTAGGCATTCTTGATTATAAGAATGTCTTAAGTAAGCCCATTAAGCACTGGTTACAGTAATGTTAACCATCAATTATAAAAGTAGGCCTTTCTAATTATAGCCAACGTTCAGCATTTGGGACTGAGTTATTGCTGGTTACATAAATTGCAGATCCAACCAAAGCCAAATATACCCTAGCTGGATTTTACCCCACATTTCTAAATTTCCAATTACATTGTGATAGCATCAGCACTACCCTCTGCAAAAATTTAAAACCTCATGACTCAAGTTAATCTACACAGAAACTTCTAGAAGCAAGGAAACAGTGTGAATGAGGACATGGCCCAGTAACAAAGCCAAATATTCTGAGGAACAAGCTCTTAAAAACACAAGTAGCTATGACCAATGGGATTCTTTATTTCTTTATGAATTTTCTAGCAGTGACCCAAATTTTCCCAACTCCGCCATTTCCTCCATGGAATACCCAGTAACCACAGCCGTGGTGGTGAGACACATTGTGGCAGTTTCTATGTCACCCACGAAGCATGGCACAAGGAAAGTGAAGACAAGTGACTAAATCAACTAATGATTTATTTATCGAGCAGTGACTAAGACCAAGGATCCCATCTTTGGGTGCAGTGGTGTGCACCTGTAATCCTAGCTACTTGGAAGGCTGAGGTGGGAGGATTGCTTAAGCCCAGGAGTTTGAGACCAGCCTGGGCAACATAGCAAGACCCTGCCTCAAAAAAAAGTGAATGCCAAAGATCTCACCTTTGCAGAGTTTATATTCCAGTTGTAATTAAAACACTAAACATTGTTTCTCTATTGAAGCCAGTGACATCTTTTGTGTGTATATATATATATGTCTTTATTTACATATAACATATATTCAAATATATATTTACATACATATTTAAAGGAAAAAATCCTCTTGAAACCCTACTGAAAAATATTCAATAAATAAGAATAGAAATGATATGATACACAGATACGGCAAAAATTGGGAAGGTGACACATATGTGACCAAAGTTTTATAAACACTAATCTCTTCAGAAAGATATTTTAATGTGCATATTCCAAATTGCAGGTGTGCAAATGCTTGATACTAGGAAGAATTGCTTAATTCCAGAGAGTTTATTTTATCAAACACATAAATTCACATATAAACATATGTATGATATACATGTATATATCTTCAAACAATTATGCAATATTGATCAGGGGCATATCACATTCCAGGCACTGCTGTATTTCACATATTTTATATCATTTAATGCACGCAACAAAATTATAAAATTACTGTTTTCATCTTGCAGTTTAAGAAACTGGCACAATAAGAAAAAGTAATTGGAGTTAATTAGAATCGTAAGAATTAGAAAAGAGAGGTAAGACTATTCTTATTTTCAGATGACCTATTTATATATCTGTGAAACCTAAACAAAACAGTGGAAAATTCCTACAAGCAATAAAATAATAAAATGGCAGGTATAAGATCAACATACCAATACCAACAGCCTTTACATGTATAGCAGGACCTCAGATAATGTCGTTTCACTGAATCTCGTTTCGTTATAATGTTGATGCGAATAACCAAAAATCGATTCCCAGCTGGGGCCAGCGTCTGTGTAGAGTGAGCACGTTCTCCCCGTGTCTGCGCGCGTTTTCTCTGGGTACTCCGGTTTCCTCCCACAGCCCGAAGCCGTGCACATTAGGTACATTAGGTGAACTGACGTGTCTACATGGCCCCAGCGTGAGCAAGCGCGGGTGTGTGTGAGCGCAGCCCGCCGTGGGCTGCAGAACTGGCCGGGGCTGGTTCCCTCCTGGCGCCCTGAGCTGCTGGGGTGGGCTTGGCTCCCCTCACCCACCTCCCACCCTAAGCTGGAATAGGCAGGTAAATAATTCTCACCTTATTTATTAATCTTTCTTAAATGGACATATGGCTCATGTTCATCTCAATGTTTAATATTAGAAGTGTTTTGGTCTTTCTTTAGAAACCTGGTGATTTGTTGTGACCAGAAGCTGCTATGGGAACTCGACTCTTGTTTGCATCAACCATTCTGTGGTCAAATTGGTTTCATTGCACATCGTTGCACTTAAAATCGCAGCTTCCAAGCACCTGTCCGTGATGTTAAGTGAGGACTTACTCTACACAAGACAATAAGCTACAGAAGATACAGTGAGAGAGAAGGAAAATAAAAACGAATGTAACACCTCGGTGTAAACTTAACAAGAAATGTACAAGAACTATCAAGAAAACTGTAAAATACTCCCGAGGGACGTGGAAACTAACCTGAACAAAAAGAAAGACCGTGTCATAAGAAGAAAATGGTGTCATAAAAATGTCAATTCTCTGTCATTTAATTTATAAATTTAACAGCATCCCAGTAAAAATACAAAAGCATTTTTTGGAACTAGACAAGTTTATTGTAAGGCTTTTTTGGCTCAATAAAAAAGCAAAAATAGTCAGGAGAACCCTTAAAAAAAAGAATAATGGTACAACAGAGAATAGTTAGTCCTACCAGATATTAAAGTATATATAAAGCCTCTGAAATAAAATGGTGTGGTATTGGTACTCACATGGATATAGAGAACAATGAATTAGAAGAGAAATCCAGAAATAGATCCAATTGTAAAGGCAAATTTAGATACAAAAAATGTAGAATTACTACTCAGACATAGACATTTTAATAAGTGATGTTCAAATAACTAGACTGTTGTATGGCAAAATATGAAGTTAGATATAATTCTCACACTGTACACAGTGATGATTTCCAAATGGCCGAAGATTTACATGTAATGAAAAAAATGAAATAATACAAATACTAAAAGAAAACATTGATGAATGTCCCTATAACTTGAGTATGTAGAAAGTTTTCCTATTTATAACTCCAAATTTGGATGTAAAAAAGGAAACGACTAGGGAATTTGACTACTTAAAAATAAACTTTTGCACTATAACCAAAAAATAGAAATTACAAAACAGGAAAAAATATGTGCAATTTATACTAAAGGATGAATACCCTTAAGACAGAAAGAGACTCTAAAACAATAATTCAACAATACTACCAGACAAATAAGCAATGGATGTGAACAGATGGTTCACAGGAAAAAAATGCAAATAGACCTTAAACATGATGTAAGGTGTTCAACCTTGACTCATAAAAATAGTGCTGGTTAAAATCACTTGGGAAGGAAAGAATCAATATCGGATCGTGACTCCCTCCCTCTCGCTTTGGGCAGGATTTACCTCAAACAGATCTCCTTTTAAATTGATAATGCTTTTACCAGAATACACCCGGTTTGTCTAGACTGCTTACCATAAACAATCCTAGAATTTACGAATGTGTGGAACAGAGCTCGCTGCAGAATGGAAGTTGGGTTGCACAGAGTCTTTCTCTGCATGACTAGCAGAGTATAAAAACTAGACAGCGTCCTCTGGGCTGACTGTGTCACACACATTGTTAGTATTCTTACTCTGACATGTTCCAATGTGGAAGAGAGGATTATTTTCTGGAAGCTGCATCTGATGGGTTGGGGGTCCCTCCAGAGAGACACGCTGAGTCTTTGTGTCGACTTTTTTTATTTTTTGAATCATTAGCATAGTCTGGTGTTCGGTAAGATCTATGATTTGTCTGAGTCGCTCTGACAATCTGACATTTTGTGGTGAAGGAGATACTATTGCCCACCGATTAGGGTGACAAAAATGATCTGTTGGTGTTGCTGTGGGGGTAGAAGCATGTTCGTACGTTGCTGGTTGGAAAACAAAATGGTATGTGGAATTTAGCAATGTAGAACATAATTACCTATACATCTACCCTTTGATCTCGCATTCCCTCTACTGGGAATCTATCCAAAAGATACGGCAGCAAAAAAATTGTTTTAAAGAGACCTATGTACAGAGCTATTAACTGCAGCCCCTATTTGAAATGGCAGAAGATTGGAAACCACCCAAGTGTTCATTGGCGGACAAGTGATTTAATAAACAATGGGACGTCTATACCATAGAGGACGACGCAACTGTTTTAAAAAGGGAAGGAAATATCTTCATACGCTGCCATGGAGTGATTTCCAGAATATATTGTCAGGTGAAAAAGCAAGGTATAGAATAGTGAATATAGTGTCCACGTTTTATGTAAGAAATGAGTATTGTAGGAATGGATATACACATTTGCTTATTTTATAAATAATCGTTAAAAGGACAAACCAGGTCATTAAGAATGAAAGGTTATCCGTGGGGCAAAGAAGGAAACAGGTCCAGAGGAAGGGGTATAAGCTGAACTTTCCCTTTTCTTGATTTAGCTTTCACAGTTATAAAACAAAAATAAAACAAATTCTCCTTTATTTAAAAGGGATCCCCAAAATGAAAGTCAAGTAAAACAAATCAATCTAATGGGTATTGATTGGTGGCTTAACCACACAGAGAGAAATTATTTTAAGTGGCTTTAAAACATAGTAATTTGACTGTATATCCTTAAAGGGATACATTATAAGGGAAAAACTGTTTCAGTAATAATTGTGGTATCGTTTTTCTCTCTCACTCTAACACATGCGTATATCTATATGATTAATCACATATGTGCAAATGATTATAGTGGTATTATTCTGATGCATAAACACAAATGCACATATGTATGATTAATCACATGCATGCATATACATAAACATGATTAAAATTAAAGCATCACTACTAGAGACCTAATATATAACATGGTGACTATAGTTAATAATATTGTATGCTTGAAATTTGTTAAGAGAGTAGCTCTCAAGGGTTCTCACCACAGACACAAAAATTCGGTAACTATGTGAGGTGATGGAGGTGTTGATTAGCCTGATTGTGCTAATCATTTCACAATATATACATGTATCAAAACATCCCATTGTACACTCTAAATATATGCAATTTTTATGTGTCAATCGTACTTCTATAAAGCTGGAAAAAATTAAACCAAATAGGTAATTATGTTAATAAAATTAGAAACCAAGATTGTTCATCATAAAAGTAAAGAAATTCAAATATAAAAATCAAAGAAAATTAAGTAAAAATCGTGTGACTGTAAATTTAAATTGATAATAGCAATACAAACTCATGGTGTATTTTTTCTTAATAAACAAGCGTATTTTCCGTCTCTGCCCACTGTAAAGGCCAAGAGACGAAGACCAGCCCTGTGTGACCAAGTATCCCCAGCACCTAGATTGGGCTTAAGCTTTAGATGCCATTTTCTCCAAAGAAGAACCAAGGCTTTGGGGGAGAAATGGGAGAGATGGCAAATCCATGGTCTGGGGCAGACAGAACACAGGGTGAATCAGGAGCATCTTACAGTGCCAGAAACCAAGAGAGCTGTAAGACGCCTGAAATTATGTCCGAAGGACTCAGGAGCCAACTTGAAGGAGCTCCCCTTGGCCAAAGACAAAACAGTTTGAATTGAACCTCAAAAAACAGAGAAAAAAGACAACTGAAAAACAAATGTGTGACTATACATTCAATTTACAGTAGTCCCCCCTTATCCAAGAGGTATATGTGCAAAGACCCCTAGTGGATCCTTGAAACCACAGATAGTACCAAACCTGGTATACACTGTTTTTCATCTGATAGCCAGGACAGCTCCTGGGTGACTCACGGTGGGGGCTGGAGGCGTGGACAGCGCGGATCTGCTGGGTAAAGGGATGATTCACAGCCGCTTGGGAGGGAGCTGGACGGAGCAAGATTGCATCACGCTACTCAGAATGGTGCGTAATTTAAAACTCATGAATGATTTATTTCTGGAAATTCTCATTTAATATTTCAGACTGAGGCTGAATGTGGGTAACTATAATGCAAAAAGTAGAACCGTGGGTAAGCAGGGGACTACTGTAACACTGAAAAGTAATACTGAAACCAAACAAACCAAATACAGAATCCTCATTGGTCCACTTTGGGGAACCCTGGTAAATAAGAAGAAAACATTTTTCCTGCCAGCCAGGTGTGAACTGTATCTCAGCATAACGGTACGATAGATCAGGGAAAGTTTCCAGCACAGAAGAATTCCAGGTAACACACATAGAAGGAGTGGTCGACAGCATACCGCTTTCCAACGCCTACTGAAATAATGGGTCAAGGGCTACTAAAGCCATGAGGCGAAAGTCTGATAAGGAACTCTTAACAGTGGATGGATCAGGCTGACAGTGCTTAAGCCCACTGATCAATCTCAGCATCGCGAGCACAGAGCACAGGCATTCTGTGCCACGGGAAACACACAGCACCCCCATGATCTATGAGGGATCCCTGAGGCAGGAGAGGAGACTTGACTCAACTTTCCAAAATAACCAAAGGACAGAGTGACTTATTAAATGATACCATAGGGTGCAATCATCAAAAACCAGGATGGTAATTTTATAGAACAATCTACTTTCTCCAAAAATTAAATTGCAGGGGTGGGAGGTGGGCAGAGGGAGGTGAACTTGTACATGAAAAGAGACTTAAGAGACACATCAATCAAATGCAAGGTGTAAACCTTGTTTGGATCCTAATTTGAAAAAAAGAAAAATTGTCTAAAAAGATAATTTTGATATGTTACGATCATGAACATTTAAACACTGATTGGATAGTTCATAAAATTAAAGAATTATTCATTTTTGGTGTGTTATGCTGCTATGGTTATGTTAAATTTTAGAGGTACCTAAGGAAGTGCTGATAGATGAAAATAATATGTCCAGGGTTGATTTCAAAAGAATCCGATAGTTGAGGGGTAAAGGGAAAGGAGGTCATTTAGACAAGAACCATGTTTGACTATGAGTTGATATTATAAATGCTGAATTTGGTTGATAGCTCCATGGGGTATTCATTAGACCATTCTCTGGACTTCTGTGTTTGAAATTTTGCATAATAAACTAGTACACACCATTCACACAGGCAGAGAAAAAGGCACAAAGACATGAACTAACTTGCAGAAGGTCAAACGGCCAGTATGTGTTAGAGCTGTTAACTACTATTACAATTAAGCATAGGTTAAATTATGGAAAATTTGAAGAGAAGAACTAGATCTCATCATTTTTTCCCAAAATCTTCAGGTCTTAGAAAGATATTGTACTGCTGAACAATTACTGAGTCAATAATAAAATTAAGATGGAAATTAAAAATTCCTCAAACTGAATGGCAAAGGGAACACAAGCTATCAAAATCTATGGGATTCAGCAAAAGCACTCCTAAGGGGAAAATTCGTAACCTTAAATGACCTTTTTTTAAACAAAGTATTACTATCTTTATTGTGCCATAAGGCAGTATTTTATACATTAATTCATCTCACAGTAAAAACACTTTATGTACAGCTGTAGAGTGACTGCTGCACAGACAGCTCCAACTTACAAATGTGGGTTGTAATGTTAAAGTCCATTGAGTTGTATGACACATAAATTAGAAAGTATTTTCTCTGTAGAAAATAATCAAAATGATAACATCTCCCAGGCTATCCCAACAGGTCCGTTTAAACCAAATATTAATAGTAGCTCAATATATTATATATTTATAACTATGGTTTGAATTCTGGGATCCAAGAGAAACACTAGTTTCACGTATTGAAACAGTGATGTTTTTCTTAAAATTAAGTTATATGAAGTGAAATTCCTATTAATCCTCCCTATTACACCTGATTTATGCCAGATACTTTTTTAGGCTAATCCATAATCCACATCAAGGCTTTAGCTGTTCCTTCCTAAAAGACAGATACCATATCATTTTAATCTGCTTGATAAGGTACCTATTCATATTGAAATCATGAAATATTTTGGTTGTTATGAAAGCATACCCATAATTTGGGCAAAACCAGAATCTAATAAATGATAACCCACAAAATATATGTGGACTATCACCAAACATCTTCCCCTAATTCACCATGGCTTGATGGGAAGCCATGAGGAACCAGGAGTAAGCTCATAAAATTTACAAGTGGACCAAGGAATAAAGCCAAGAGAATTCTGAGAACAGAGGGCAAGAAAAGACAGAAAGATCATAACTTAACAACCTAATGACACATCTCAAGGAATTAGAAAAAGAAGAGCAAACCAAACCCAAAGCCAGCAGAAGAAAAAAAATAACTAAAGTCAGAGCAGAACTAAATGAAATGGAAAATAAACAAAAAATACAAAGGATAAACAAAAAAGTTGATTCTTTAAAAAGATAAAAAAAGATATCTTGCTAGCTTAACCAGGAGTAGAAGAGAAAGGATCCAAATAAACTCAAATCAGAAATGAAAAAGGAGATCTTACCACTGATGCCACAGAACGACAAAATATCATCTGTGAATACTATGAAAATCTCTATACACATAAACCAGAAAATGGTGAGGAAATGGACAAATTCCTGGAAGCAAACAACCACCCAAGACTCAATCAGGAAGAAATAGAACTCTTGAACAGACCAATAATGAGAAGTGAGATTTAAAGAGTAATAAAAAAAAAATCTTCCAACCAAAAAATACCTCAGACTAGATGGATTCACAGCCAAATTCTACCAGACCTACAAAGAAGAGCTGGTACCCATACTGTAGGACTTATTCCATAACATCAAGAAGGAGGGAATCCTCATTCTATGAAGCCAGTATCACCTTGATACCAAAGCAAGAAAAGGACACAACAAAAACAAAAATACAGATCAATATCCCTTATGAATACAGATGCAAAAATCCTCAATAAAATACTAGCAAACTGAATCCAACAGCACATCAAAAAAATAATCCACCACGACCAAGTGGGCTTCATCCCAGTGATGCAAGAATGGTTCAACATATGTAAATCAATAAATGTGATTCACTACGTAAACAGAAGCAAAAACAAAGGCCATGCGATCATCTCAATAGATGGAGAAAAAGCATTTGACAAAATCCAGCATTCTTTCATGATAAAAACCCTCAAGAAACTAGACATAGAAGGAATATATCTCAAAATTATAAACACCATATATGACAAACTCACAACCAACATCATACTGAATGGGGAAAAGTTGAAAGCATTTCCCCTAAGAACTAGAACAAGACAAGGTTGCTCACTATCACCCCTTCTATTCAACATAATGCTAGAAGTCCTAGTCAAAACAAGAGAAAGAAATAAAGGATATGCAAATAAGAAAAGAGGAGGTCAAACTATCTTTTTTTGCTGATTATATAACCTTGTGTCTAGAAAACCCCAAAAACTCCACCAAGAGACTCCTCGACTTGATAAATAAATTCAGAAAAGTCTCAGGTTACAAAATCAATGTACACAAATGAGTAGCATTTCTATACACCATTAACAGTCAAGCTGAGAATCAAATCAAAGACTCCATATCATTCACAATAGCTACAAAGAAAATAAAATGCCTAGGAATATACTTAACCAAGGAAGTAAAAGATGTCTATAAGAACTACAAAACACTGAGGAAAGAAATTGCAGATGACACAAAAAAATAGGAAGACATATCATGCTTATGGATTGGTGGAATCAACATTGTTAAAATATACAGACTACCCAAAGTGATTTACAGATTGAATGCAATCCCCATCAAAATACCAAGGTCATATTTCACAGAACAAGAAAAAATGATTCTGTGCTTTGTTTTGAACCAGAAAAGAGCCTGAATAGCCAAAGCAATCTTAAGCAAAAAAAACAAATCTGGTGGCATCATATTATTAGACTTTATACTACAAGGCTGTAGTATAGAGAGACATAGACCAATGGAACAGAATAGAGAACCCAGATGTAAAATCATCTACATACAGCCAACCGATCTTCGACAAAGCAAACAACAACACACACTGGGGAAAAGAAGCCCTATTCAATTTATGGTGCTGGGAAAATTGGATAGCCACGTGCAGAAGAATGAAATAGGACTCCTATCTCTCATCACTCACAAAAAGTAATTCAGGATGTGTAAAAGACTTAAATGTAAGGCATAACACCATAAGAATCCTAGAAGAATATGTAGGAAAAACTGTTATAGATATCAGCCTAGGCAAAGAATTTATGACTAAGACCCCAAAGGCAATTACAGCACCAAGAAAAATAAATAAATGGGACTTGATTAAATAAAAAAGCTTCTGCACAGCTAGGGAAATAAGCAACAGAGCAAATAGACAACCTACAGAATGAGAGAAAATATCTGTAAACCATACACCCAATAAAGGGCTGATAACTAGAATCTATATAGAACTCAGGAAAATCAGCAAGAAAAAAGTCAAACAACCCTATTAAAAAGTGGGCAAAAGACACGAACAGAAGCTTTTCAAAAGAAGATAGACGATGGACAACAAAAACATGAAAAAATGCTCAAGATCACTAATTATCAGGGAAATGCAAATTAAAACCACAATGAGATATCATCTTACCCTTGTTAGAATGGCTTTTATTAAAAAGTCCAAAAACAATAGATGCTGGTGTGGATATAGAGGGAAAGGAACACTTACAAACTTTTGGTGGGACTGCAAATTAGTGCAACCATTATGGAAAACAGTGTGGAGATTTCTCAAAGAACTAAAAGTAGAACTACTATTTGATCGACTATAGGGTATCTACCCAAAGGCAAGAAGTCATTTGATCAAAAAGACCCCTGCACTCAAATGTTTATTGTAGCACAATTTACAACTGCTAAGATGTGGAAGTTTTCAAATGTCTTAACATTGTCCCTAGATACCTCAGTATGAATTTTAAATAAGAACAACTACTCAAAGCAATCTACAAGTTCAATGCAATCCCTATCAAAATGCCAATGACATTTTTCACAGAAATAGAAAAAAACATTCCTAAAATTTGTATGAAACCACAAAACACCCTAAATAGCTAAGGCAATCTTGGGAAAAAAAGAACAAAGCTACAGACATCACATTACCCAACTTCAAAATACTACAAAGCTATAGTAATCAAAACAGCATTTTACTGACATAAAAACAGATACATAGATGAATGGAACAGGATAGAGAGACCAGAAATAAATCCATGCATTTATAGTCAATTGATTTTGACAAAGGTGCTAAAAACACACAATGGGGAAGTGAGAGTCTCTTTAATAAACGGTCTTGGAAAAACTGAATGTTCACATGCAGAAGAATGAAATTAGACCCTCATCTCACACTATTTACAAAAATCAACTCAAAATGGATAAAAGACTTAAACATAAGACCTGAAACTGTAAAACTACTAGAAGAAAACATAGTGGAAAATCTACACGACATTGGTCTGGGCAATAGTTTTTGGATATGAACCTAAAACTACAGGCAAAACAAAGCAAAAATAGACATGTGGGATTACATCAAACTAAAAAGCTACTACACAGTGATGGAACAATCAAAAGAGTGAAAGGGAAGCTATGGGAGGAAATATTTGCAAAGCATACATGTAATAAGATGTTAATGTCCAAAATGTGTAAGAAATTCAAACAACTCAATAGTAAGTAAAAAAAATAACCTGATCAGAAAATTGGCAAAGGATTTGAATAGACATTTCTCAGAAGGAGACATACAAATGACCAACAATATATGAAAAAATGTTCAGTATCAGTAATTATCAGAGAAATACAAATTAAAACCACAATGAGATATCACTTCACACTTGTTAGGATAGTTATTATCAAAATGGAGAAAAATGTTAGTGTGGGTGTGGGGACAAGGGAACGCTTACACTCTGTTGGTGGGAATGTAAATTAGTGCAGCCATTATGGAAAACGATAGGGAGAATCCTCAAAAAATTAAAAACAAAATTAACATATGATTCAGCAATCCCACTACTGAGTATATATTCAAAAGAAATGAAATTAGTATGTTGAAAAGATATCTTCAGTCCTACATTGATTGTAGCATTATTCACAATAGCAGAGATATGGTATTGACCTAATTGTTCATCAACATACGAATGGATAAAAAAATGTGCTATATACATACAATAGAATACTATTTAGCCTTAAAAATAAAAGGAAATCCTGTCAGTTTTTATGACATGAATGAACCTGGAGGACATTATGCTAAGTGAAATAATCCAGGCACAGGAAGATAAATACCACATGATCTCACTTATATGTAGATTCTAAAAAAGAACTCAAAGAAGTAGAGAATAGAACGTTGATTACCAGAGGATGGGGATGGGGGAGGGGTGTTTTGAAAGAGAGTCATGAAAAGACACAAAATTTCAGTTAGGATGAATAAATTCAGGAGTTCTAACACATAACATGGTGATCATAGTTAACACATAACATATTAACATATTAACATAGTTAATAGTCCTCACCACAAAAACAAAGTATGTGAGGCATGTATGTTCATTAGCTTGATTTAACCATTCTACAATGTATATACACAGTTCAAAACAACATGTATATGATAAATACCTACAGTTTATTTTTGTCAATTTAAATAATTAAAAATATTTTTTTTAAACTCTAAGGACATTTTCTTCATAGCCATAACACACACACACACACACACACACACACACACATACACACACACATTTCTTTATATCATCTAACACCCAGGTCCTGTTCAAATTTTCCCAATTGTTTCGAAGTCATCTTTTTATATTAATTTCTTAAATTCTGGAACAAATCAAGGTTCACAATTTGCATTTGATTATGTCTCTTTAAATTTAAAATAGGCACCACCCTCTTCTTTTTAAAATAATACTGAAAAGATTAGATCGATTGTTCTGTAATTATTCTCAGTATTTGCTTGTTTACTGTTTTTAACATCGCATTCCTAGGCTGTCAGCTCCTGAAGAGCACTGGCTTCATTTGTCTTGTTCCTTGATGAATCCTGGCACATAGTTGATGCTCAATAAATAACTCTTAAATGAGTGAGTGAATGAATGAATAAATGAATTTCTCCAATAGGGGTGCAGACAATGTAGGATTGGAACACAGAGGGGGTTATTTTTATATAGGTCTCCTTTAAGACCACCAAAGGAACTGAAGAATATAGATTATAGGGACTATTTTTAAATCTACTCTGCTTTGAAGGAGTATTTCAAAGAGAAATGCTTCCTACAGAAATGTCCTCATTGATAATAGTCATATATCTGGATCCTTATTTAATTAGAAAATGAGCCATAATATTAAATTTTAGGGTCACCTTCTTCTTTGATACTCAATCGGTCTTTTCATTTTTCTCAAATCTCTCCTACTTTGTATTCATCTTCCAAGAGAAAGAATTAAAATTCTAGCACTGTGGCATGGACACAAATCTTTTGGCTTTAAAATAAACCCTTTTGTTTCCAAGGTTCACTGTGTAATAAAGAGTCTATATATGGGATAAAAAGGCATGACTCCTAGCTATGGTTTTCTCCTGTAACTTAAACTATTTCCTTCTTTAGTTTAGATGTGACTAATGTAAAAATGGTTCCTATGGCATTTAGGAAGAACTCAAAGTCTGAATGCACTCACATTACTTTATAAGCTATCCAGCCTTGTACCTCCTGACAGAGCCCATTTCCCTAATGTTAAAATTTAATACAACCATTTCTCCTTTTCTCAATTTGGTGTTTAAAAATGTAAGCACTCTTATATCCAAGCTCTCATTAAACAATCCTTTGCAGCTTCAAATGCTTTATAGGAACCCTGGAACTTCTTTTTCTTTTGAGACTATTGGGATCACTGTTACCTTTCAATTTTGTTATCAAGAATAAAATGCAAAGACCTTGTAATAATTTTCAATTTAAGTTATATACTGAGTTGAGTTGTGTGAACCTCTTTTAAAGGGAGCCATTGAATAGGAAATGGTACAGGGAGTTAAAGTGGCTTAATAATGTTCTTTCCTAAGGCTTGATGAAGTAGTTATAGGTTGATTTTTCCACGAGAGATCCCAGTAAAGAAAATATGAGCATACACTGAGGATGTGAATGAATTTTGATGCCAAGGTTCTTTCCAGCTCCATCCCAATGCACAGATGTGTTTTGTTTGTTGGTTGGTTTATTTTTGCTGCCTATCATCCATTTTCTGTTCTTTAGTAATAGTTCATCTTCTATCCTTCATAAAGAAATCCTGCTTAATTTAATCTATAAAGTTTATGTGGGATTGAGTCAATTTACTTTGCTCACTTTACTTAGTCGTATGAGTAAGGTATGAGCAATCAAAGCATTGTTTTTCCACCTGGATACCATCTTTGGTTCAGGAATGTAGGTAAGCAAAACCAATAAGATACAATATTAAGATTTTGATGAAATTGTTTTAAAAAAACGAAACTCTTTTTACAGTGGGTTTGCTATTCTAACAGGATATGTCTAGAACTGCTGGAGGACATTTTGCCACAATGAATCAAAAACTTGACTAAAGCCAAAATAGATGAAAGCAAGGACAAGAGATACAGACAGATCCCTAACGACAAAGTCTGAGCGCCCAGATTTAGCCAGGCCTGAAGATGACTCCGAACTTCTCTGTTACATCAGTCAATAAATTATTTCTTACTGAAGACAATTGGAGTCAAAGTTTTGTCTTTTGGAACTGTCAGCATTCTGACAAATATCTAACCTGGTTGTTTCATTATCACTAGCCCAACTTTTGGAATTCAGGAACAGGCCCAGAAATTCTCACATTAACTGCTCAAAGCAAGGGTTCTCATGGCGTTCATCCAGAGCCAAGGGATTTTTCAGGAAAATCCATTAAGAATTTAATCTTTTTAGGAATATCTGGTCCTGTAACAGAGATATAACAAGACATTGTCTACTTTCCCTGTGTATTTCACACTTCGTGGACATCCAAAGGAAAAATGTAAGTCTAGATGTAGCAGTTTTCAGTGGAACCAGTCCATATTAAACTCTATTTATTTTCCTTGCCTTTTTTTCTGAATTTCTGCTGCAGGTTCAAGCCAATATCACCAAAAGACCAGATTGAAATATTGATTCAGCACACAAACAGAAAAGCCAAACTTTTGCCAGCACAACCAAAGTACCATCTGTACAAATGAAATCTAATTGCTTTGCACAAAATCTTCTGGGTCACAGTTGTGGACAAGGTCTGTGAGGGTGAAAATGAATCTAGAAGCCTGTCTCTCCTTAAATCACATGCATTCTTGAGACAATGAGGAAGAGGGAAGAAAAAGTCCACCTACAAATGACAAATGATCAACACAGCTTGCTTGCTAAGTGAAGCTGACTAATCTATTACCTCTGAAATGATTTCAAGGTGCTACCAAATGAGCTTGCCTATATTTCACATTTGCTGGGACATAAGGCCATAAATTCTGAGCATGCTTCATTGCCCTGTAATAAGTTACTCACATCATCTTTGCAATAGTTGATTACTGATCAAATCGTTAGGTGACCATGATTGAGACAGCAAGCACCTTTTTGCCAAAGCATATGCATTGCAAAATGTTTTCACAGTAGAAAGACTCAAGGAAATACACAGTGGGAAGTTCCCGAACTCTGATTTCAGTGGAATAACAACACTTGATTTATCCAATCACAGCACATCATTTGCAACCTGTGTAATTTGCATGTCACTTATTTCTAAGGAATCCAAGAACATTCACGTTTTATCTAATTTATCTCCATGATTTCCCTGGCTGGAGAGAGGACTGAACTGATTGGCAAACCTGACCTAAATCATCATGTTTTGCAAATGAGGACATCACAGCACGAAAAAAGGTGGATTAGTTTGCCCCGGGGCGCTCACACACACAATCTAAATTAGCAAGACTACATTGATTTTTCTCCCTCACCATTGGGTCTCAAAGACCCCAAGGCAGAAAATAAAGCTAAATCCATCGGTGGTGGGTGGTAATTACCAAGTAATCCCTCTCCCTTCATGCTGCACATCAACCCTTTGCTCAGAGATTTCTCGACAGTGCAGATCCACACGGCCCACACCATTTCTCGTTACCCGTGTGCCTCATCTGTGCCAGCGCCCGGAGGTTAGAAGATGAATGTGTCAGAACGTGTCCTCCAGAGCCCCTTCTCGTGACTGGAGGGATATAGTTAGATGTATAAAAGATATAGCTAAACATATAAAAGTTTTGGTACTATCCCTCACTCTTCATTTATCGAAAAACAAAAACAAATGAACAACCCTCATCTACTCTTTCCTAATTCTAAACCCTCAAGCGATAATGGCATCAGATTAATGCAGAATCTTCTCTACGTTTTTCTATGCTTGTGAAAACTCATACAAACCTGTGTAGACTTTTTTATTTTCTAAATGGGATCATATTATATAAAGTACACTGTAACTTGCTGTTTTTGGTTAGTGATATCATAAACATCCCTTTAAGCATCCATGGAGAAAACTAACTTTTTAAAAAGCTGCATAATATTCTATATTGTGGATAAGCTATACTTCATTCGACTATCTCATAGTTAGTGGGCATTCAGGTTATATTTTGCGGGGGTTTTCCCCAGTGATTTATCTCCTCCTCCTCCTCTTCCTTCTTTCTTGTTTTTTTTAAATCACCCCTAAAGGCACAAGAAACACATTTATACCTATATTTCCACTGAAGTATTTTCTCATTTCTATCTAAAAAGATTCACAATAGTAAGATATCTAGGACAAGAAGCGTAGTTTAAATTTTAATTTCAATATCTACAATTGTTGCTTCACCTGCAGTCTTTTTTATTTTTGTAAATAGTCATATTGTGGTCAACTTGTTTGTTTATATTTATATCTCTTCTTTTATCAAGTGATTCTTTTGATAAAAGGGGTCTATTGTAATCTTTCTGTAATTTTGTTACAGTGTTTACTCTGCTAGCAAATGTGTAGCACTTAACTAATGGCTCAGACAATTCTAAATGTACCCATCAACTCATCGGACCTTAGAAAAACCTGTGTGCTGCTAGGGTTTCCATTTCACAGAGCAGGAAACTGAGACAGAAACGGGCTAAGTAACTTGCCAACAGTCTTACTGTTCACAAGGAAAAGCACTGGGATTTGAAACCAGAGGGTCTGGCTGAGCCCACATGTCTGTCCACGGTGCTGAAGCACCTTTTGGTAAGGAAAGAAAGGGCCCAGCAACCAGCAGGTAGAAAACTTTGGGTTCAGCTATTTACTCTGTTACTTACTAGTCTCATAGCCTTGAGAAATTATTTATTATTTCCGGACACAGGTTTAGCATCCCTACTCTGAAAATCTGAAACCCAAAATGCTCCCAAATCTGAAAGTTTTTGAGTGCTGACATGACCACAAGTGGAAAATTTCTACACCTGACTTCATAAGATGGGCTGCAGTCAAAACACAGGCACACGGCACGGTTTGTCTGGGCTGCCATTGTCTGTTGTGGCTGCGGTTTGACAGCTGATACAGTACTCTGGGGATGCTACCGTGCTACTTAGTTACCATGAACACATTATTTTTTCACCGTATTTATTAATGGTATGTCATTTTTTTTCTTACTGTTAAGTATTTTATTTGCGAATAAGTGTAAGAAAAGAGTTGCTTGTCGGTAGCATATAAATTCAATCAGAAATGATGGTGAGGTCAAACAACCAGATTGTCCCCATGGGTGGCTGCGATAATGACACCTTTGCTTTTTAATGGTTCAATGTACACAAACTTTGTTCTATGCACAAAGGTATTTAAAATACATAAAATTACCTTCAGACTATGAGTGTAAGGCAGGTATGAAACATAAATGAATTTTGTGTTTAATCTCTCGTTATGTATATGCAAATATTTCAAAATCTGAAAACAATCTAAAATACTTCTGGTCCTAAACATTTTGGATAAGGGATACAACCTATATCTGTTTTCTCTTCTTTAAAATGGACTAATAGCGTCTTCCTGGAAAGGTCGAGACTAAGTGAAATAATGTTCGTAGAGTGTCTAGAACACAGTTCAATAACTCTCTGTTTCTCTTGCCCCATAATACTTTTTCTTTTCCTCCATTCATTCCCTCTCTGCTTTCTTTGTATCCCCAGCCTCTTGCTCAGTGTCTGACATGCAATATTCAAAAACCATATTATTTATCTTTCTTCTTTCTTTCTTTTCCTTGTTCACATCCCCATGCTATAATAGTACTGCTTTGTCACTTAAAAAAAAATTCAAAAACTGAATAGTGAATTTAGCAAACTTCAGTCTAGCATTCAAATAACTTGGAGAGTTAAAAAAAATCCATATCTATCTGTATGCGTATAGAGAGAGGGGTCCATGCTCTAATCCTTGAGAGCTGATTTAGTCTGGGCACCAAGAACATTAAAATTTTACCAGGTGATCTAGCGTGCACCCAGACTTGAGAACCACTGGTCTAGTAGGAAAGTCTCTCTGTACTCTTAGCCATCTAGATTTATCAATGGCTTTTAAACTTGAGGCACATCAGAATTACTCACCTGGAGGGTTTATTAGAACACAGACTGTTGAGCCCCATCCCCAGAGTTTCTGGTTCATTCAGTAGGTCTATGGAGGAGCCTGAGACCACATTTATATCA
>CAUYRT010058087.1:0-14280 GCA_963574885.1 Lepilemur ruficaudatus | reverse complement strand
CTCACTCCTTTATCCTTAGTTTGGTAACTCTACATGTTGTCAGGCATCAATATATTCAGGGAGACCGGGCGCGGTGGCTCATGCCTGTAATCCTAGCACTCTGGGAGACCGAGGCGGGCGGATTGCTCAAGGTCAGGAGTTCGAAACCAGCCTGAGCAAGAGCTAGACCCCGTCTCTACTAAAAATAGAAAGAAATTAATTGGCCAACTAAAATATATAGAAAAAATTAGCCGGGCATGGTGGCACATTCCTGTAGTCCCAGCTACTCAGGAGGCTGAGGCAGAAGGATAGCTTGAGCCCGGGAGTTTGAGGTTGCTGTGAGCTAGACTGATGCCACAGCACTCTAGCCTGGGCAACAGAGTGAGACTCTGTCTCAAAAAAAAAAAAAAAAAAAAAGACCACAATGAGACACTACTACATACCTATCGAAATAATTGAAACAAAAAATAGTGACAACATCAAATGCTGGCAAGGATGCAGTAAAATTATATCTCTCATACATTGGTGGTGGGAATGTAAAATGGTACAGCCACTCTGGAAAACAGTTTGGCAGTTTCTTATAACATTAAACATGTAACTAATAAATGACCCAGCAATTGCTCTTCTGGATACTTATCCCAGAAAAATGAAAACTTATGTTCATATAAACATGTACACAAATATGAAAACTTATGTTCTTATGTACCCAAATGTTCATAGCAGCTTTCTTTATAATAACTAAACATTGCAAATAACCCAGATACCTTTCAATAGGTGGATAGCTAAACAAACTCCGGTTTATTCACACCACGGTATATTCACTATTCAGTAATAAAAGAAATGAACTATTGATACAATAACTCGGATGGATCTCAAGGGCATTATGCTGACTGACAAAAAGGCAGTCTCAAAAGGTCACATTCTATATGACTGCACTTATATAGCATTCTTGAAATGACAAAATTGAGATGGAGAACAGATTAGTGGTTGCCAGGGTTAGGGATGGTGGGGAGGAGGGGGATAGTTGTGCCAATAATGGAGAAACAAAGGAAGATTCTTTGTGGGGATGCCAAACACCTGTACTTCACATTTGATCATAACTAAAAGGCTGAGAAGGGATACAGATCTGTATTTTGATTGTGATGGTAGTTACATGAAGCTATGCATGTGACAGAATCATATAGAACACATTGTACCAATGACTCAACATTGTAAAGATGTTAAATCTCTCTACAGAAGTAGCAAACAATTTATTACAGGACTTCCTGCGGCCATACTGGACTCTGCATGACTCCATGTGTCTTCTCATTCTGGGATCCCAGCTGAAGGAGCAGCCACTCTTTGGGCATGATATTCTCATGGCAGAAGCCAGAAACTCAGGGTGGTGGGGGAAACACACAACACATTTAAAGCTTCTGCTCCATCACGGTGTTGGCTGAGGCAAGTCAACACAAGTCCAAAAAAAACCAATGAAGCAGAGAAGTCTACCGTACCTACAGTAAAGCATGGCAAAGGTGGGGAGAGAACAAATAATTGTGAATGAATCATGCAGTCTACCACTTAGATTTACTGCAATTCCAAATCAAAATCCCAAGTTTTCCATGGAGCCTAACAAATGAATTCTAAAATGTCTGTGAAAGAGCAATGGGCTAAGAAGGCTTAAGATCTTCATAAAGAAGAAAATGAAGTAGGTCAGGGTAGGACTTCCATAGTCAGAAATCAAGATTTGAAATAAAACCACAGATTTTCAGGCAGTATGAAAGTAGCATTGGGATAGGCAAATGAAACAAAATAGAGGACCGAAAACAGCCTCACATATACATGGAAACCTATTATAAGATAGCTCTGGCACTGCAAATGAGAGGAGACATGAATTTCAAATGGAATGTATACTTAAATGTGAAAGGCAAACTTTAAAACTTGTGTAAGAAAATATGGGAGACTATTTTTATATGCTTGGGGTTAGGAAGGACTTCTCAAAACACATGAGGCCAGGCATGGTGGCTCACATTTGTAATCCTAACACTTTGGGAGACAGTACCCTTTCATTTATATTATTGGAGAGGCTGTGGCTCTCCAATCTATATATTTTTTTTTTAATAGAAAATAAAACTCTCCCTTTTTTCTCATATAAAAAAAACAAACAACAACATAAAACAAAACCCAGAAAAAAACACTTTGGGAGACCGAGGCAGGAGGATTGCTTGAGGCCAGGAGTTCGAGACCAGCCTGACCAAGAGTGAGACCCTGTCTCTACAAAAAATAGAAAAATTAGCTGGCCGTGATGGCGTGAATCTGTAGTTTCAGCTACTGGGGAGGCTAAGGCAGGAGGATTGCTTGGGCCCAGGAGTTTGAGGTTGCAGTGAGGTGCATTTACGCCACTGCACTATAGCCTGTGCAACATAGTGAGACCTGGTCTCAAAAAAAAAACAAAAAATGAAAAAAAACCTCCCATGAAATAGGGCAAAAAACATGACCAAGTAACAACAAAGGAAACAAGAAGGGTTCTTACACATTAAAGATGCTCAATTGTGCTGGTAATTGGGCAAATATAAATTACAACTATTATGAGAAAACATTTCACACCCATGAAGAAGACAAGTGCTGGCAAACAGGAACTTCCATACAGTGCTGATGGAAATGAAAATCGTACAACCAGTTTTGACATTACATATTAAATTTAAACGTACACATAACTTAAGACTCAACAATTCCACTTCTAGATATATATCCTAAAAACCATTCTTACACACATGTATCAGGAGGAATATTTAAGAATATTTATAGTAACATTGATTGTAATAGCTAAAATTGGAGCCAACCCAATGTTCAAAACTAGAATGGATAATTTAATTGTGCATATTCTTCTAATGAAATACTATATCTCAGGGAAATTGAACAGTTGAATCTCAGAGACACAATGCTGAGCAAAAAATGCAAGTTGCACAGGAATCATGCTGAGTGATTCCATTTACAGAAAGTTCAAAAACAGGCAAACACGATCCATCTAGTGTTTAGGGATACATATATTTGTGCTAAGAGAATTATTAGTACAAAATTCAGGATGCTGGTTTCCTGTAGAGGAGCAGGATATGATCATGGAGAGGCACATGGAGCTGCTGACTTGAGTGGAAGCTTTAGCAAAGGCAGTTTCAATGCAGTGACGGGGATAGAAGCCAGAGCAGTGTGCTGAAGGTTGAATTGAACTTGAAGGTTGTTAGCGAACTAACAACATGAGACATAGCTAGTGCAGTCAGGTCATGAAAGAAGGTTGCTGGATTGCATTATCACAAAGCAGTGAAAATGATCATTTGCAGAGCAGACTTCTTTCTCACGAGGCAGAGGGAGCGGGTGGTGGGGTGGGTATATGAGGCTGGCTGTGATTGAGCTGAACAGAGGGGCAAGAACGGAGCTGCAAGCTGGAAGCCTTTCTCACACAGAAGGAAATTTAGGAGTCTCCTTTCACTCATTGCCCAAAGATTGTGTGCCCACTTGGAGATGAGCAAGCAAGATCTCCCAGCAGCTGAGCCGCTACTGCCTGCCTTGGCTCTCATGAGGCCTCCTGCCAGGAATTCCCATTAATCAAAGTCCGGGAACAAATGCAGACCAGTCAGCTCCCGGGAGCACTCACATGTCTTGCAGGCTGGCTTGGGCTTTCTGTTTCTTTCAGCGTGGTTGATCTGACGGCTCACAAATATAATTTAAAACCCCCTCTCATTGTGACTTTATGGTGATATTTTAAAAGCTTCTCAGGGAAATGGAGCACTCTTTATTTTGGAAGTTTATTCAAGGGACTAGCTAGGAAAACTCTTTAATCTGGAAAAGTATGAGAGAGAAATGATCCCATTGAAAGGTCATATGTACATAGCTTGATGTACATACCTCCTCCTGGAGCTCAGCAGGGACCTGCCTGGAGAGAAATCTGGAGCTAGCAATGGGTAGGCAGACAAAGGAACGGGGTTCTCCTAACTGCTCCGAGTGGGGAGCAACAGCAATGGAGAACAAAGCTGAAGAAGGCCAAAGGACACTCCTGCCTAAGGCTCCTTCAAGGAGAGAGAAATACCGAAGGAAAGGGAGGAGATCATTATGTTTCTTTCCCCTTGAAACTGAGGCCTACTTCAGAGGGAATAAGAAAAATTAGACTCACCATAAGCTTGTTCCAAACCTTAGGTGAGGCGGACACTCCATTGCAGGTTCCACCTACCTCCCCCTCCATTTCTCTGCCTTTGGAGAGCAAATACCTGTCCATGCTTCTTCAAAAGATTGAATGCGGTCCCCCCATTCATACATCGATTCAACAATAATTTATCGAATGCTTACTATGTTCGGGGAGCTCTTCCAGGTACTGAAGAAGTAGCTGTGAAAGAACATGGTCAAAAATACACTGAGATGACGGTATGTAAAGCATGATATGAATCAGAGGTTAGGATCACTCAACGCTTTTGCCTTTTCCATACGGGATGGTTCTGAGAAGCTACTTACAAGACGAGCTGTTTGGAATAAAGGCTTCCTTTCCCCTCTTCAGCTGCGCTGATGAATCCGAACCATTTCATTGTTGTGCAGCTTTCATCAGGTGACTCCGATAAAGTGAACTACGGTTATACTGAAGTATACACTTGGCCACGGATTGAGGATTGGAGATTTCTCCTCCCAATTCTCCCCTCCCTCCAATACACCTGGTAACCTCTGCGCGGAAAACCCCTTCCCACTCTAGGCCCCCTCCTCCCGCTCTTAGAAGGAGGCCTCTTGGCGCCCAAGGAAGGGCCGGTGGATCCAGGCGGGAGCCGGCTGGACAGCCCCAGGCCTTCGCGGCCCCCGCCAAGCCCCGGCCTGTCGCTGCGGGGCGCTGCGGCCCCACTTTAAGAGCCGCCGGCGGGGCGGGGCGGGGCGGAGGGCCCTGCGGCGGCGGGGCTCGGCGGGCTGGCCACAGGTAACCCGCCGGAGCCCGAACGCAGCCTGGCGGGCGGGAGGCTGGAGGCGCGGCGGGGGGCGGCGCCGAGGCCCAGGGGCCGCCGGAGCCAGCGGGATCCTGTCCCCCTTGCCTCCCGTCGCCCCCCACCCTGTCGCTGGCATCGGTCCCTGCGGCGCGGACGTCCGGCGCGGGAGAGAAAGGTACCGTGCGACCTCGCAGGGTCCCTTGGGACCCCCCCCTTAAACCGAGGGCCGGAGCCCCCCCACCCCCAGGGTGCGTCTGGTCTGGGGAGGACGATGGTGAGGAGACCCCCGATCGCGGACTGCTTGGGGAGGAGATCAGACAGCGCATTGTCCCCTCTTGCGGCCTACGGGAGGGAGGGGGGCTCCCCGGGGCACCTCCCTTTTCGCTTTGCCTCAGTTGCCTCCCTAGAATTTGAAACTTTGGTGGAGCAAGGGCAGAGAACTTTCTCATCTTTGCTTGTCCCCCTCCTATGTCTCCAGACAGCTCGAAGAGTTTGAAGAAAGCGAAAGTGGTGGTGGTGGTGGGGGATCAACAGGGCAGTCTGCGAGCAGAAAGGAGGGTCGCCCGCGCTAGTCGCCGGGCGCTCCCCGCGGTCGCGGTCTTGCGGGCCGGCGCGGTGACCCCGCCCCTCCCCGCCTCGGAGGACTGCGGACGGGTGCGGGTGCGCGAGGTGGGGGGCTCTCCTGCCCCGGGAGATGATCGCGACCCCGGCGGGAGCCCCAGCTCTGTGAAGCGTGAGGAAGTGGCATCTCCCGGGGCCGAGGAAGCAAGCGCGTTGTCTGGTTTGGGTTCAGACGTCAGCTTTCCGACGCTTCAGTTGGGGATTTAAGTGTGGCGCTTCCGGTAGATTTGGGGGGCGGGAGGGGAAGTAGAGCATTATTTGCGACCCAAGCGGGACTTGAATTTCGTAAAGCCGGTCAAGAATGTTTCCCCTGGGGTATAGTGAGATAGTTTACGCGGTAGTAAAGGGATCCCCTTTGGGCGCCTGAGATTGAGTTCTGAAGCCACCACTGTGTGTGACTTTGGAAAACCCACTTCTTCAATCCTTAGTTTTTAGAACTGTAAACTGAAGGTGTTATGTACCTGACCCCGTAGTATTGTGGAAACTCAGTGAAATGTTGCAAATAAAATGCTTGGCATATTGCTCTTACGCATCCTTTTTTGTGAACCTGTTGGATGATGATAATTCATTTATGCTTAGGTAATATCTGTTATGCCAATTTGTAAGCGGAAAACTTGGTCAATGAAGACAAACACACTTGAGTCCAAGGTGGTCCCATGGTGTACTGGTTGACACAGTGTGGAAGTTTCTCATCCTTAAAATAGCCATAGCAACCCTGTTGTTCTTGCATGTAGTATCTGTGTCTATACTCAAACATGTTAAACTTCCTCTATCATCCCTAGTGTGTGCTTAGCACATGGTAACAACGAATTTTGAAAAAAATTATGAATATAAATTAAAATTGGAAGAGTTTTCTGCCTTCTAGGTCATAAGGGGGCAAGGGAGTGGTGGGGAGAGTAGAAGAGGGATGAGGAGGAATTAAAGAGACTAAAAAAAACTAGTTGCAGTGTTGGGAGATAAAAACTGATGGCACCAAAAATTAACCTCTTAGCCTCCCACTTAAACCTATCAGCCTCTCCTAGGCCTCTCCAGATATGCATATGCTCCAGGTAGAAGCAGACTGCTTGTGCTCCAACTCAGCTTAGAGACAAGGCACACTTGCAACTCGCAAGGCCCTCCCTCCCAAGCAGAGATTCTGGGCCCAACACTGTGAAATATATCATACACTCAGACAGGTGTAACTTACAGGTACAATTTAAAGAATAACAACAGAACACACCCAAGTCCCCATTGCCCAGCTGAAGAGCGAGAACATCCCCAGGCTTTTAGAGCCCCTGAGCACCCCTCTCCATGTCCATCCACTCTTTTCTCCCCACAGCCTCCAGGAACGGCTGTTCTGGGTTTTGTGTTAAATTTCCCCTTGCTTACATGAAAAACTCTGAGGAAGGGAAGTTTCCAAACAAGCGTTTCCACAATAACCTGGAGCATTCTTACTTATTTATTTTCTGAAGGAACATTCTGTTGAACTTAAAAGCAGGATACTGAGGGTAAGAAACAAACCACAAAAAAGCTGAAAGTCTCAAAAGTGCTGGGATCTCCTAGTCTCTGTCTTCAGGGTTTCTCTCCTGTTTGCCTGGCACAGACTCTGAGGATATGTTCTGTCTGTGTAGGCAAGGCCCAGTCTCTTCCAACATAGCTTGGAGGCTATAATTTTAAAAGCTTTCCTTGAGTCCCTGAGAATTGGAAAAACAGTAATTTGCATGCATGTGTTTTAGACCTTTGTTTTTTAATACAAATTATCCAGGAGGCATTGTATGGGATTTGAAGGATTAAGCTGGCAGAGTGACCTTTAAAAACGGTTTTAACCCAAATTTTTCTTTTCCTGGTTATTATGTTTGTGTTATAGTCTTTATTTTAAATTATTTCTTCAGGGCCACACAGCTTTCCTCTGTAACTCTTACACTAACCTATTACTTTTTGGTTAAGGCAGAGATTCCCAAACTTGGTTCATGGAGCCCTTAGTGTGTAATTTTTCACAGTTCCCCTAGGTTTCATTAGTTAGTAGTATTTATATCTTAACAATTTAGAAGTCATTTGAAAAATATAAACTGAGAGAAAAATATTTTAGGTCATTTTAAATAACAATTACTAACAGGATGTGTGTGCCGGTACTCAAATCTTGGGATCGCATTGGACACTGCCACTCTCATTTCCTGTTGCACGTTACTGTTTCGGCAGCACTTGCTTTTTATCACAGCAACCATAGAAAACCCAGCTTTTATGATAGCAGTGTACCATGATATACTATTGAAACTGTGAACTACCTCCAGTTACTGAGTTAGGCAGTGTCCGACAGTTTAGTACACCATGTTTGCATTGAAATTTTCAAATATTCTAAGTTGCCCCTATGAATTTGCTACCGTTGCAAAGCACCCCATCAAGGAGTGCAAAATAGTGAACTTTAAAGACATTGTGCAAAGTGAGATAAGCTAGTCACAGAAGGGACAAATATTGTATGATTACACTATATCTGAGGTACATAAAGAAGTCAAATTCATGGAGACAGTAGCATAGTGGTTACCAGGGTCTGTGGGGAGGATAGAATGGAGAGTTCATGTGCTATTTTTGCAACTTCTACGTGAGACTAGTATTATTTCAAAATGAAGTTTAAAAAGGTAAAAAACCAAAAACTTCTGTTGATGGTGCCCCACTGCTGGACTGTACCAAGGCACTGAGGTTAGAGACAGCCTAGGAGGGTCATCACCTTCCTTTCTCTCCTCCACCTCCTCCCCAGTCAAGGGGGAAGAGATGCAAGAAATAGCTATGGTCTCTCTCTTTTATAGAGAAGTGTCTGCATTTACTAGTGGATTCCTGTGTAAACCTGAAGATCAGTTATTAAATCTCCCACTGAAATAGGAATTCTTAACCTGAGGTTCATCAGTGGGCTACAGATACTCTATGATCTCCGAAAATTATGTGTATTTGAGTGAATGATCATAAGTATGTTTGAGGAGGAAGAAGTTCCGTAGCTTTGATCAGATTCTCGAATGGCTCCCTAACTCAAAAAATGTTAGTAAAGCACTATAACATAATATTGTTTACAGAGTTCTGCCTGCCCTAGAATAGATTCCTTTGCTTGAGTGGCTTAGCCTCCTTTGTTTCTCTGGTGTATCTTTCCCCCTACCGACTTCCAGAGGCTTGCTTTCTTCTGAAACCTGGGATAAGCCTGAACAGTTCTTTTTCCTTAGAGCTTCCCACCGTTCATCTGGATCCTGAAAACTCGAAGACCCATTCTTCAAGGACCAGGGAGGCCCAGAGTGAACTATCCATAGGGCAGATGTGGAAATGAAGTCCTTGCAGGACTTAGCCTGACAACTGCCCAGTCTCTCCCCACCCACCTTAGGCTCCAGAAAAACATGAAGTGAATAATAGTAGGTGAGGTACACAGTTATAGAGAAACTCAGGGAGGTGGTACTGAATGACTGAAGTTCAGTAGATTCTGCCTTGGGGGAGGCAAATTTAATTTTAAGATTGTCCCTGGTTTACACTTTGTTTCAGGTGTGTTGTAAATATATCATACAATACATTCTACCTTTTTAGTATCCAGTGATTTAGGTAAGCTATGGTATATATGGTATTATTAGAAAAGACATTAAGTATAAGTTAGAATTTACTTAATAAAAGGGCTCTCCAGTCATTCAGACTGGTTTTTAACTCATGTGAATGGGCTGGATAAGTGGTAAACATGGTAATTTGCAAGCTCTTCTTGTACTTATAATTCTTCAATATTTGTATTTGTCTTAGAAACCCTTCAATAAATCATGATTTGACTCTTTCACCAACACAAGTATATTCTGTTACTGCTGTAACAAACATTTCCAAATCTCAGTGGCTTAATCCAGTGAAAGGTTATTACTAGCTCATACAACGTCCAAATTGGTTATTCCTGGTTGGACAGCTCTCCTTCAAGTTACTTAGGGATCAAAGTTCCTTCCTTCTTGTGATGCTACCACCTTCAGCATGTGGTCTCCAGAGTCACTACAAAGGGAAGAGAGTATGGAAAAAGCAAACCACATTAACTGCCTCCACCAGTAAGCGAAGCACATCACTTCTGCTCACGTTCCATTGGCCAGAAGCAGTTGCATGGCCCCACTTAGATTCAAGGAGGCTGGGCAACTGTTTCTGAACAAAAATCATTTACTTTGGGAGGGAAACAAGAATTTTTTTGTGGTAAGTAACCATATTTTATTTAGTCTTTTTGCTGGTCAGTTAATCGTAACTGCTTTCATATAATTGATTTCTCACTTTCCAAATGTGTGTGTCTCACTAATAGAATGCTATGCCTTCATAGTGTAAGGTGTGGATGAGACCTCCACATAGGAAACAACTGTATGATAATTGTCTTGTGAGCAAACAAAAATGAGATTAGCCATCTAGGGCCAAACATTTATTAGGGAACAAAACATATTTAATTTACTCAGAGTCATCCAACCATGAAGAGAATTGTACATTTGAGAAAGATGGAGCAGAGGAAGATTAGCAAAGGACAAGAACATGCATGTCTTAATGACTTCATGAATGTTATCTTAAGAGTTTTAAACTGCTTTAAGCAGCTGGCAATAGGCTAGTGTGAAACTTTTTTTTCCCCTTCAAAAAAAAACAGTCTTTGCCAGGGAATGTATTACATAATCACAAAGTGCACGTGTCACTTTTATTTATTCACTCTTCAGGGAAACTAAAGTTGTAAAATTTGGACCTGCTTGTCTTATTTGCTTGAAGTAAGTTTGTGCCTGAGAGGGTGCCATTTGTCTGTCTTCAGTACCTGACAGCTACAAATGAGACACATTGAGGGATTAAAAGATCATGTGAAAGATCCCCAGACTCCGAGTCATGGAGAAGCTTTAGTAATGTGCACTAACTCCAGCAATGCTTCACTTCTCCACTACTAGTTGGGATTGGGCTGTTCTCCCTAAGGAAAAGGTCCAAATAATTAAAATGTGTCATCTTTTGGTAGGGCAAGATGGCTCACGCCTGTAATCCTTGGCACTTTGGGAGGCTGAGGCAGGAGGATAGCTTGAGGCCAGGAGTTTGACACCAACCTGAGCAAGAGTGAGGCCCTGTCTCTACAAAAAAATAGAAAAATTAGCTGGCCATGGTGGCACATACCTGTAGTCCCAGCTACTCAGGAGGCTGAGGGAGGAGGATCTCTTGAGCCCAGGAGTTTGAGGTTGTAGTGAGCTATGATCATGCTACTGCACTGTAGCCAGGGTGACAGAGCAAAAAAAATTATCATCTTTTAAGTCCTAATTTTAAAACAAGTTATATTTTATGGTGCCCATGTTGGTGCAGAGGAGGAAAAAATAATTTTCCCTCTACTCTTGGGAGTTCTCAGCTGGGAACCCTATAACAAAAGGCAGATTAATAATAGAAAACAAACAAGTTTATTAACATGTATATTTCTTATATCCATGGGAAAAAACATAGGAAAAGAGTAACTCTAGAAAAGGTACATAGGGCCAAGTGAAGTTGCTCACGCCTGTAATCTCACTGCTTTGGGAGACCATGGTGGGAGAATGGTTTGAGGCCCGGAATTCAAGACCAGCCTTGGCAACATAGTGAAATCCCTGTCTCTACAAAAAATATAAAAATTAGCTGGGTGTGGTGCTATTTGGGAGGCTGAGGTGAGAGGATCTCTTGAACCGGGGAGTTCAAAGTTACAGTGAGCTATGATTGTGCCACTGCACTCCAGCCTAGGTGACAAAACAAGATCCTATGTCTTTTTTTTTTTTTTTGAGACAGAGTCTTACTCTGTTACCCGGGCTAGAGTGCCGTGGCATCAGTCTAGCTCACAGCAACCTCAAACTCCTGGACTCAAGCGATCCTTCTGCCTCAGCCTCCCAAGTAGCTGGGACTACAGGTATGTGCCACCATGCCCGGCTAATTTTTTCTATATGTATTTTTAGTTGGCCAATTAATTTGTTTCTATTTGTAGTAGAGACGGGGGTCTCGCTCTTGCTCAGGCTGGTTTCGAACTCCTGACCTTGAGCGATCCACCTGCCTCGGCCTCCCAGAGTGCCCTATGTCTTTTAAAATAAAAAAAGATATCATAGATACCTTATAGATGCTTGTATAGCATCTTCAACACAGAACAATAACTTTTTAGAGAAGTGGCAAGATAAAAAGGACCTTGAGTCTTTAGTGGGGCAAATTGTAGGAAGGCAAATATATGGGAAAATAATGGTAAATAAAGGGCAGTTAATACAGTTTGTTGTGTGGATTCCTCTAGTGCCATCTGCGTTTTCCTTCCTGGCAGAGAGGAGAGGAGGGACCCCTTTGTAAATTTATGCCCTGCTTTTAGGCAAATAGGGGAAGGACCGAAAGCTTTGCTTGTATTTGCTTCTTCTCAATTGCCTTCAGCTCGAAATAATCCTTCTGCCAAAGTGACAAATTTTGGGGTGGCATATCCTGCTACCCTTCATTGGAATTAAAGATGCATTAGCTGGGCATGATGGCATATCTGTGCTCCCAGATACTTGGGAGGCTGAGGTGGGGTGTTTGCTTAATGCTAGGGGTTCAAGGCTGTAGTGCACTGTGATTGCACTGTGAATAGCCACTGCGCTCCAGCCTGGGCAACATAGCAAGACCTTGTCTCAAAATAAATAAATTAAATAAATAAGTAAATAAATAAATAAAGAAACAAGCCAGCCAGCCAGCCATGGGCCAAATCCAGACAGGTGCTCGTTTTTGTAAATAAAGCTTTATTGGAACACAGCCACACTCATCCCTTTACATACTGTCTGTAGCTGCTTTCACACTGCAGTGGCAGAGTTGAGTAGTTGCCACAGAGACCACATGGCCTGCAAAACATAATAACATTTACTATCTGTTCCTTTATAGAAAAAAGTTTACTAACTCCCTTCACTAGACATGGAATTAGAATAACTTGGTTTGAGAGTAACTCTGCTCCTAGTTAGAAGCTACTTAGTCTCTCTGGCCCACTGTTACCTTAGCACTATATTGGGGATAATAAAACCTACCTGATGAGGTAGTTAAAATAAATAGCTTTTAAAATTAAATTAAATGACCTTGGGCCAGTCACTAAATTTATCTTCTAGTTAGTTATCTATCTTCTACTTCCAGTTAGCTTCCTTGGACCAATACTTTTTTTTTTTTCCTTTTTTTGTTTGAGACAGGGTCTCACTCTGTCGCCCAGGCTGGAGTGCAGTGGCCTCAGCCTAGTTCACAACAACCTCAAACTCCTGGGCTCAGGCCATTCTCCTGCCTCATCCTCCTGAGTAGCTGGGACTACAGGTGTGTACCACCATGCTTGGCTAATTTTTTAAATTTTTTGTAGAGATGGGGTCTTGCTATGGTGGTCAGGCTGTAGACCAATACTTTTCCAATTTACCATGTCTAAGAATCATCTGGGGAACTTGTTAAAATTCAGAGATTCCCAACCTCACTCCCTAGATTTTGATTCAGTAGGTCTGGGGAGGTACACATTTAAAAAGTACCCCAGATACTGAGGAAGGTGACCTGTGGTCCACACATTAAATAACTTAGACCCATGTGGCAACTTGTCTTTTGGTTCCTAAAAGTAGTTTGTTTCGAAGCTGTAGATATGCTTCTTGTATCAACCAGCGTTGAAGCCTTGCCTACTGGATAGGAGAACTTGGAATCAACAGGAATGCCCAGTGGCATTAATCATTGGCATTCTGAACAGAGCAATAGGCTTATCTTATAAATCAGATCACTCACTGTCTGAGCTCACCTATGGAGACATCTGCAGCTTTGCTTCCAAACAGAAATAATGATAGGAAAAGTTGGCACTAGGGCTTTAGTGAATGGTTTACATTTGGAGCTTAGTATGCCTCTTGATGCTAAGAGAGAACAAATTATGGCTAAAAATTAGCATTGTGGCCCTGGATTAGCCATCTCTTTTTAAAATCAAGGTAAAAATTAATAGCAGAAGAAGTTATGAGAGGAAGAACCTAAGTCCCGGTGCTTTACAGGTGCTTTAAGAACGGATGCTTATTTAATTGTTGGTGATTTCCTTAATCTCCAGCATGTATTATCCTGGGTTACATAATATCTAATGAATGGCTTGCTCTCTGAAGCCTTTGTTTTCCTCCATTTGCTGTTCAAAAACTTAGAAAAGAGCTGCAACACCAGAAATGAATAATAGCAAAATCTCCTGACACCTGTTGGGTTTTTATACAATATGGAAAAAAGTGGGACCAAAAAAAAAAAAAAAACACTTCCAAAACAAAAACAAATAAAACCCTGAAAGAAGAATCAAAGGACCTCACACCTCCAGTACTTTATGTGATTGAAGTTATGTTGCTGCTGTTCAGAAGCACTCTTTTCAAAACTGAGGATCAGATGCCTTAAGACACGTACCATCTTTGTCACCCTGCTGAAATAAAATGTGGAAGTTCAATTGGGTGTAAGCCAGGGTATTTTGCACTTTGGAATATAAGTAAACACTTTATCATACGATGGCAGACTTACACCTAATTAGATATCTTCCTGTTGGAAGACATCTAGGGAAATTGATTTTGAAAACGTTAGTTTAAGAGAGATTTTTAAAATCATACATAAGATTATCAAGGGATTCCTTTAAATAATGAGTTCTCCTAGTCCCATAATATTCTAACGCTTTTTTTTTTTTTTTTTTTTTGAGACAGAGTCTCCCTCCCTTGCCCGGGCTAGAGTGAGTGCCGTGGCATCAGCCTAGCTCACAGCAACCTCAAACTCCTGGGCTCAAGCAATCCTTCTGCCTCAGCCTCCCGAGTAGCTGGGA
>CAUYRT010058086.1:0-25692 GCA_963574885.1 Lepilemur ruficaudatus | reverse complement strand
AAACCAAATAGGTGCTACCCAATAGTATTGGCTGATTATTCACCAAAGGAAAATCCCAGTGAAGGTAGAAAATGGAGGTGGGTGCAATAGGGAAAGATAGTCTCTTCAATAAATGGTGTTGGGAAAATTGAATATCAGCACGTAAAGAATGAAATTGGACCCTTACCTCACACCATATAAAAATCACCACAAAATAGATCAAAGATGTAAACACAAAACCTGAAAGAATAAAACTATTAGAAGAAAACATAGGGTGAAAACTTCTAGACATTGGATGTGGCAAAAATTTTTGGATGCTACAGCAAAAGCATAGGCCTCAAAACTAGAAATAGACAAATGGAACTACATCAAACTAAAAATCTTCCACACAGTAAATGAAATGATCAACACAATGAAAAGGCAACCAATGGGATGTGAGAAAATACTTTCAGATCATATATCTAACAAGGGGTTAATATCCAAAATGCATAAGAAATTTACAACTCAGGAGCATAAACAGATAACCCAAATAATGAACAGAGAAAGGACATGAATAGACTTTGTTTCTTTTTTCATAGATTTTTTTAAGGGTACAATAAAATGATTATTAGTAAATTTACCAAGTTGTACAGCTATTCACGTAAATCAGTTTTAGAAGATTTCCTTCCCCTTATTGAGACCCCTAATTCCCTTCCCCAAATACATTTCAAGCATGTCCCTCCCCTCCACAATGCTCACCACATCCCTCAGATGTGGGTCTATCCCCCAACCCCCGAATCCCTAGTAAACACCACCACCATTTGAGCACCATAATTTTAATCAGTCAGTATTAGTCAGTGAGGCAAGTACACGTGGAGCCCATTCTTCTGGTCTTGTGTCACCTCACTTCTAATAACGGGCTCAAGCTTAATCTAGGATAATATAAGCAGTGCTAGCTCACTGTCGTTTCTTAAAATTGAGTAATATTCCATTGCAAACATATACCAAATTTTAATAATCCACTCATGAATTGATGGGCACTTGTGTTGTTTCCATGACCTAACAATAGTGAATTGTGCTGCCATAAATATTCAGTTGCAGACTTTGTTTTTAAAGACATACAATTGACCAACAGGTATGTGAAAAGGTTTTCACCATCGCTAATCATTAGGGAAATGCAAATCAAAACCACAATAAGATATTACCCCACACCTGTTAAAATGACTAATATTTTTTTTTTTAAATGAAGAAAAGTCTTAGCAGGGAGGTGGAGAAAGGGAACTCTTTTACCCTGTTACTAGGAATGTAAATTATTGCAATCATTATGGAAATCGATATAGAGGTTTCTCAAAAAATTTTAAAAAATTACCATTTGATCCAGCAATCTCACTTCTGAGTTTATGTCCAAAAGAATTGAAATCTTGAAGAGATGTCTGTATTCCCATGTTTACTGCAGCATTCATTATATGAAGTAGCCAAGACAGAGAAACAACCTAAATGTCAATCAATGGATGGCTGGATAAAGAAACTATAGGATATACACAATGACACATTTTCAGCCTTAAAAATAAAGAAATCCTGTCATCTGCAGCAACATAGGTGAACCTAAAGCACATTACACTAAGTAAAATAACCCAGGTAAAGAAAGATAAATACTGTCCAATCTCACTTATATGTGTAATTAAAACAGTCAGAGTCATAGACTCAGAGTAGAACAGTGATTATCAGAGTCTTGGGGGAAGGTCAATAAGGAAATGTTGATAAAAGGGTACAAAGTTTCAGTATGCAAGACGGATAAATTCTGGAGATATACTGTATCTCCAGATACAGCTGTATAGCAACTGTATAGCAACATGACCACAATTAACAATACTCTATTGTATGCTTGAAATTTGCTAAAAGGATAGATCTTAATTAACTATTCTCACCAAAAAAACAAAAATAAAAAGCAAAGAAATAAAATCGTAGCTATTGTAACTATGAATGAGGTGATGGAGATGATTATGATGAATGTATATGTATATCATAACACAAGATCATAGTTTCTTTTTTTTTTTTTTCTTTTTAGACAGAGTCTCACTCTGTTGCCCAAGCTAGAGTGCCATGGCATCAGCCTAGCTCACAGCAACCACAAATTCCTGGGCTCAAGCGATCCTCCTGCCTCAGGCTCCTGAGTAGCTGGGACCTGCCACCATACCCAGCTAATTTTTTTTCTGTTTTCAGTAGAGATGGGGTCTTGCTCTTGCTCAGGCTTGTCTCGAACTCCTGACGTCAAGTGATCCTCTCACCTTGGTTTCCCAGAGTGCTAGGATTACAGGTGTGAGCAACTGTGTATCACCTATAGACTTTAAAAGTATGCACTTTGCACTTGTCAATTATACTCCAATAAAGCTGGAAAAAAAATAAAACGAATGTGGGTAGAAATGGGTGTTGGAATGGTCTCAAATGAATGTTTACCCTACGTCCAAATGTGCCACTCATTTAACAAACATCAGCAGAGCCCAGAGGCAGCTATACATAGATCTAGGATATAGAAGATACAGTCTATAGCAGGGATGAACAGGGTTATAAATGTCCATTAATTGTCATGTAAGGTAAGACTTGAAATGGGTTACAGAATGGGAGTCCAGGGAGAAAATAGTTTGAAATGAATCTATGAGGTCCATGGTACATTGTTGTTGATCTTACATATTATACCTATACCCCTTGTTATTTTGTTCCATTTTGTGTCCCTCCATTTTTTTCCTAATATTAGGTAGAACAGGTAGTTACAATGATCACTGACTACTGATACTATCCAAATCCATTTGGCTGCAACCCCAGCTCTGTGATCTTATAAAAATTATTTGACTTTCCTGGGCTTTACTTTCCCTCTTTTATAAAATTAGTGATTTCGTAAAATAAGTTGTAAAATACTTCATAATCTCTCTAAGGTCTCTTATAGCTTTAGCATTCTAACAATTTCCCTGCTCTGGAGATAAGTTTACTCCCAGGTGGGAATTCTTGCTTGAACATTGCATTCTGCATGTAGGGGGGAGAAAGGCATGGAGATTTGAAATAGAAACCTCTATCACACATTTTATCATACACTACTGATTTGCTTGGGTAGGGGGAAATTAAAGGACTACTTGGGGTTTGAAATTGACCGTAGTCTTTCCCCTTCCAGCTGGTGGCAGACACAAGACTACATGCAAATAGGTTTCTACTTTCTTAGCCAGGACTTAGTTAAGTTTTTACCGTAACATTTGATATCCTACCTAAAGAGTGGCTGATGTTTGCGTTGAACAGCACTCCAGGAATGACACCTAATGTTTGGTTTTAAAAAAAATTCTTGGTTTAACAATTTAATCACCAGTTCCAATCATACATCTAAACTTTTGCTGTTACTAATAATCCTTTGATAAATAGAATTTACATTTGATCCACACCTTTGGAATAGATTCCTAAAAGTGGAATCACCAAGTCAAATAGGAAATAAATAAGCTATTTTGCTAGATATTGCCAAATTCTCAGCCATACACTTTGTGCAATTAAAATATGAGAGTACCTGTTTCCCCATTACCTCACAAATGCTGTCAAAATTTGGAATTCTGGTCAATAGGCAAGAAATTGCATTTTTCTGAAGTTTTAATTTGCATGTCCTTTATATAAGTGAGGCTGGACATAGTTTCATGTGATTAAGAGTCATCAGTTATTTTTCTATGAACTCTGTTGACTTCTGTAGCCCATGATCTTACAGAGTAGTTGAGCTGGAGCTCCTCCTCCTCCTCCCCCTCCCCCCTTCCTCCTCCTCCTCCTTCTTCTTCTTCAGATGGGAGCTCACTATATTGTCCTGCCTGATCTCATCAAACTCCTGGGCTCAAGAGATCCTCTCACCTCAGCCTCCCAAGTCACTGGGATTACAGGTGTGAGTCATCAAGTCTGGCTTCTTCTATTTTTTAGAAGTTCTTTTATATTTTAGAAGTTCTTTAAATATTCAATCTTGTCTGTCACAAAATGTGTAAATGTGTTTTTTTGTTTGTTTTTCCTGGTATATCATTTGTCTTTTTGCTTTGATTATTGTTTATTTCTGTTGGAGATATTTTTCATTATCATCTAATCTAATTTCCATCTTTTTACTTAGAAGCTACTTTCGATGAGGTGCTGAGGGGATGTCTCTCTGGGGAAATGACATCAAACCATTAAACCTGAGCGACCTGAAGATAGGGTGACTAATCATGCAGGTTTACCAGCACTTGAGGATTTCTGAGGAACAGGACGTTGAATGCTAAACATGGGGAAGTCCCAGGAACTCTGGAATGAGTTAGTCACTCTATCTGAAAGTTGAACTGGACTTACAATCTTGGGAGGCCAGTTAAGAGTGTTTGGGTTTGAAGTACCATAAGACCGCCTTAAAAGGGGAATAGCAGGGGAACAAGAAAGTAGCCTAGTTAGATAATTAGATAAAAGATCATCATACCATGGGTGAAGAGGGGATAACTTGCATTTATTCTAAAAGCTTTCAGATATTATTGACAGGCTTTAATATAAGAGTGCCATGATCCATTCCTGTCATTTGGAACTTGTTTCGCTGTCATTGATGGAGTGTTGGCTTCTGGTTCAGTTTTGAATCTTTGCACTCCAATCTCTCCATATGAGAACATTTATCTGTTATGCTGAATCCCTTCCTCTCCACTTCAACACACATGGCATCTACTGCCAGAGCCTGCACAAAGAGTGATGAAAAATCCTTGTTGGATAAACAAATGGCAGAAGGGTTGAAAAGTGGTTCATGCTTCCTACACATCTATTCTATAAAAGGCCATCTCAAGAGAAACAGCTGATGGGAAAGCTTTTAAAGGCCAGAAAAACCCTCCAATGTAAAACATAGCTTTTAAATTTACAGCAGCTCCATTTTTCTATGTCTTTTCTTAAGGTTCCAGAGGAAGTATTTACAGGTTTACCTGATAACTGGATATTTCCCATTTAATTGTACATTCTTAACTTCAAGGGCAAAACCAAAATGATTTAATCATTCTTTCTTCAATCCTTATATATAGTCTTATCTTTTCAAACCTCCGTTTTAATCCCTTAGCAATATCGTAGGTAGATTCCATGGCTTTACAATCACATTAGATTACTAGAAAAGTCACACAGCCCAGACCAACTTAAGACTTCAATCTCAAATGCAGAGCAAATATCACCACCCTCCCCTCATCCCAAACAGGCCTCACTTTGGAGAACTTGGAGTGTGAATGGCATATGTGTGGTTTGATTTTATATCCTCACACTCCAATGCCTTAGAGTAGCATTTGGTTCTAAAATACCTTCTCTCTCTCCCCACTTCTATGTTGAGCCCACCTGTGCAGGGACAGAGGCTAGGAGACAGTAGAAAAGCAGGAGGGGGTGTCAGTAGGGGAGATAGCCACAGTCTTACTCTGACTCAGGTGAATTCCATTTGTTGCTGATGTAATCCACCAAGGTGGCATTCCCTCTGGCGTCCCTTTCCCCCCACATCCATTCATTTGCTATCATCACCCAGGTTTTCCTTTGCAAAATGACCCCCCCCCCACACACACACACACATTTGTGGCACCCGTGTGGTTTGAGTTGAATTCGGTTTGGATTTACTCTACCTTGGCTCCAGAGCTAGGCTCTGATTCTTCAAAGGCAATCCTCCTTAATATAACTCTTTGCCATGGGAATTAGGTTGTGAGTGAGTCCTAGCCTTCTTCTTCCTTAGTATGCAACCCAATGATTGACTCCAAATTACTCTGATGATTAGAGAAATTCTGCCTGCAAACATCTCCAGGTGAGAAGCAGATTTTTGTCTCTTTGGGAATTCTCCCCATACTCCAGTGAACAAATGCCAAGCTCTGTCGAGAAATTAAGATTCATTTCCACTCCTTTCCATGTCTGCAGATTCCACAGCTGAGTAGTGCATCCTTTTTTAGACACCCAACTCTACTTTGTAGAGTATGGAGCTCCCACTCAGTCAGCTTTGGGTAAAGGGTAGTACTCACAGCCTCCATGGGGAGGAAAAGTACTATAGATTCTCTTTCTTCTACCATCTGGGAGCAGGTATGCACTGAAGAGATATGGGAAAGAATGGAACAGAGATACAAAGAGATGGGGTAAAGTGAGGCACTAATAGAGATGCTGCTGGTCCACATGACCACTTTTAATGAATTATAAAGAGACATTTCTATTCTGGAAGGATATACCCCATGTATACATGGCTAGGTTAGCAGAGTGCAGGCTGCATTTCAGTCCTCATTACCCTCTTGGCTGTATATATTTAGACAATAAACAACCTGCACAAAACACCTTCAGCTATGGTCCCAACACTGAAGTGATAATCAGAGATACTAGGGCTGGTTTGGCTACTGCTTAATAAATAGTGAAGAAACGGGTCTGGCTTCAACTGGTAGTTACTGTGTGAAGGTTGTGTCATTCAAGTGAGAAGCCAAAGGAAAATTTTACCCAACTTCTTTCTGAATAAATATAATTACATACTATTGGACATTGTGTTCAGTGACTTTTGTTGCCGCCTGGAAAATCATGTTTTTAAAATAATATCCAAGGGCAAGTTGAAAGAAAAGCTATTGCTTACAATAATTTAGAGGAACAAGACACTTTAAAAAAACTATACTTTGAGGTTGTCACATTATCTTTACCTAACATACTCAAAATAGAAGGAACATGGTTTAATTAACAGGACCACACTCTGGAACTAAATATGAAACGCATTGAGAAAATTGCAACAAAATAGCTTGCCTTCAGCCTATTGAGGGGTATGATATGGCCAAATTCCCTTAATATTGCGGTTTTGGTTGTTTCGTTTTAGAGAGTTTTATTTTTTTTCTTTTTAAACACCACAGATGAAAAGTTACTCATATTCCTTAGTCCAAGAAAAAAATAAACACTGGTGCCACTATGATTTAGTTGTTGTGGGTTTTTTTTATCATGTTTCTCCATTCCAAATTGCATTCTTATTCCAGCTACAGGCCACTATTTTGATGGGTTTAAAATATATCTGTGAAAAATTAGAAAAAGCAATCCTAAAATTCATATGAAACCCAAAAAGAGCCTGAATGCCCAAAGCAATCATAAGCAAAAAGAACAAAGCCTGACTTCAAATTATACTACAAGGCTATAGTAACCAATATAGCACAATAGTGGTATACAAATAGACATATGGATCAACAGGACAGAATAGAGAACCCAGAAACAAGGCGACATACCTACAAGCAACTGATTTTTGACAAAGCAGACAAACATATACAATGGGAAAAGGACACCCTATTCAATAAATAGTTCTAGGAAAATTAGATGGTCATAAGCAAAGAAAGAAACTTCTATCTCTCACCATATATGAAAATTAACTCTAGATGGATTAAAGACAAATGTAAGACCTGAAATAATAAAAATTCTAGGAGAAAACCTAGGAAATGCTCTTCTAGACATTGATCTAGACAAAGAATTTATGGCTAAGACCCCAAAAGCAAATCCATCAAAAACAAAAATAAACAAAAGGGACTTAATCAAACTAAAAAGCTTCTGTAGAGCAAAAGAAATAGTCAACAGAGTAAATATGCAACCTAGATAAAGGGAGAAAATATTTACGAACTATGCACCCAGCAAAGGACTAATATCCAGAATCTATAAGGAACTCAAACAACTCAGCAAGAAAAATACAAATAAGCCCACTAAAAAAGCGGGCAAACAACATGAACAGGTATTTTTCAAAAGAACCATCAATCTTTGGAACAGGACTGAGAATACAGAGATGAAACCATCTGCATATGGTAACCTAATCTTTGATAAACCAGACAAAAATATACATTGGGGAAAAGAATCTCTCTTCAATAAATGGTGCTGGGAAAACTGGATAGCTACATGCAGAAAAATGAAGCTGGATTCCTACCTCTCACCTCTCACAAAAATACACTGAAGATGGTTAACAGACCTAAACCTAAGGCATTAAACCTTAAGAATCCTAGAAGAAGATGCTGGGAAGACCCTTTCAGACATCGGCCTAGGCAAAGAATTCTTGAAGAAGACCCCCAAAGCAGTACAGTGCAGTGGTGGTTCGAGAAGTTTTGGAAAGGAGACGAGAGCCTTGAAGATGAGGAGTGCAGTGGCTGGCCATCGGAAGTTGACAATGATCAATTGAGAGCAATCATCAACTATAGGAGAAGTTGCCAAATGAGAAGTTTCTGAAGAACTCAAGGTCGATCATTCTATGGTCATGTGGCATTTGAAGCAAATTGGAAAGGTGAAAAAGCTCACTGTGGGTGCCTCATAAGCTGACCGAAAATCAAAAAAATCATCATTTTGAAGTGTCATCTTCTCTTCTTGTATGCAACAATGACGAACCATTTCTTGATCACATTGTGACAGGTGACAAAAAGTGGATTTTATATGACAACAATCGGCGATAACCAATTCAGTGGTTGGATCAAGAAGAAGCTCCAAAGCACTTTCCAAAGGCAAAATTGTACCAAGAAAAGGTCATGTTCCCCATTTGGTGGTCTGCTGCTAGTCTGATCCACTACAGCTTTCTGAATCCTGAATCCTGGTGAAACCATTACATCTGAGAAGTACACTCAGCAAATCGATGAGATGGCCCCAAAACTGCAATGCCTATAGACAGCATTGGTCAACAGAAAGGGCCCAATTCTTCTCCACGACAACGCCTGACCGCACATCGCACAGCCAACGCTTCAAAAGTTGAACGAATTGGGCTATAAAGTTTTGCCTCATCTGCCACATTACCTGACCTTTTGCCAACTGACTCCCACTTCTTCAAGCATCTCAAGAACTTTTTGCAGGGAAAAAGCTTCCACAACCAGCAGGATGCAGAAAATGTTTTCCAAGCGTTTGTGGAATCCTGAAGCACAGATTTTTATGCTATAGGAATAAACAAACTTATTTCTCATTGACAAAAATGTGTTTATTGTAATGGTTCCTATTTTGATTTAAAAAGATGTGTTTGAGCCTAGTTATAATGATTTAAAATTCAGAGTCCGAAACCGCAATTACTTTTGCACCAACCGAATAGTTGAATCAGTTTCAGTTTCAAACAGAAATGTTACTATTTTCATTCCTAAATGTACTCCACTGTTCTTGCTGACTTTTGAGTACATTTGCTTTTATTCATTCAGTTTATCCAAATTGTTAGTTATTTGAACTTTCTAATTTCTTTCTGCCAGGGGCTGTGCAGTATGGTCTGTGCTGTACTAAGTACACTATCTGTTCTCAATAAAGATACCTATCACTATTTCAAAAACCAAACAATGTGTAATTTGAAACATACTACTCAAGAGAGCCAAGCAGTAATGGAAAATCAGGAAAAAGGTAAGTTTTCCCTTAACTTTAAAAAATTATGAACTCTAAATGATAAGTTTACTTTTAATGGCATTATTGGAGTGTTTACTTTTGATACCCTTTTAGATAAACCTCAAAATCTGGAAGTGTTACAATGACCTATAAATATTAGTTCTGTAATTTACAGAATCAAGCTTTTACAGTAATATTACAATGTCCACTCAGATTCCCAAGTAAAACTTAGCTGGGCTTTCAATTACTCTTAACAAACTTAAATTGTTTAGCAATTGTCTTATTTTTGTTCGACAGTGTAACCCCCTATGGTTACACTCTTCCCAAGTTCTTAAACTCAGTATTTCTCAATGGTGTGTTGTCTAGGAAACAGTAAACACGATTTACTGTGAAAAATAGCTTTTCATATGCATATTTTTTTGCTTTAAATCCATTTGTGCCCTTCCTCACATTTAAAAGCTTAATAAAAATTTAATTATTCTTGGGTACAAAAATGCATTTGGTTCAGTAGCACAATAGGGTGACTATAGTTACTAACTTATTGTATATTTTAACATAACTAGACGAGTGTATTTGGAATGTTACCAACACAAATAAATGGTAAATATTTTAGGTGGTGGTGATTACTCAGATTTGATCATTATATATTACATGCTTGTATCAAAATATCCCATGTACCCCATAAATATGCATAACTATTATATACTCATAAAAAATTGTTTTTAAATGTAATTATTCCAAGAAGCTCCTCTAACTAATCCTCTCACAGTGAGATTAAAAAGTTAATTTTTAAAAGTTGAAATAATTTGAAAGAAAAATACTTAATGGTATTAAGAATTTTTAAAATATATACTTATATATTGTTTTTGACTCTACCACTAAAGCAGAACTATGGAATGTTACAAATTATTAGCTAAATTCTAACTATTTTTTTTAAAACTGTACTTCAAAAAACTCTAAGAATTTGCCCTCAATTTAAGCCTATACTATTGAGCTAACATTACATACTGAGAAATATGCATTTGTTAAACTAAGTAAACTAAGAATAGGTGAAGCAATCAGGTTTTAGGATTGAACATATTAGCTTGAATTATACAAAATAGTTCCTGAATCTAAAGAATAAATTAAAAGATACCAAACTACAAATATCTGGGAAATACTTAGTACCTAAGAAGTTGTGTCTTTAAATGGTATTAACCCACTTAAGCCTAGATTCTCTGAGCATTAGATTTATTAATAGAGTCAACTCATCATTTACTAGAAGCTCCAGGTACTATTAAACATAAAATTCTAAATTACATTTTTGTTCCCAATTCAGGTATACAGTGTAGAAAAATGCAGTAATATTGTTTTCTTATAGTCAACTGTTTAATTTTTTAGGAGAGAAATTAGCATTAGCACTGGTTACAACACTGAGTGGGGCATTCCAGGCTTGAATTCACTGTTTGCTCGAGAAACTTCAGGTAGGTTTAATGTGACTGAAATAGAAGGTGTGTGTTTATGGCAAATATCACATTGTAAAGCTTGGAAAATTTTCAAATCAGTTTTGTCAAGAACTGCAATCTCCTTCCTAGGAAAGGTTTCTGGTTCATTTTCAAGAAAGACAGCACCCATCACCAGCACCATATCTTTCCCTTGATTATTTCACACTGTCACATCAGATGAAAAGCAGTGAGGCATGGGGTAAAGAATCAGTGCCCCATACTCTCTCTAGGAACCTCCTGTGGAATTCCCAAAAAGATGAGTATATGAAAGTGTTTAGTAGCAGTTGTTTTTCCTGGCTCAGTAGATTCCCACGGCTTACCTTTGATTTGCTGGTGAAAAGGATGGCAAGGACTAAGACGGTTTTTATGTACATCAGCATTGCAGGCAGAACACACTACAGGAGCTGATGCAGAGAGGCATGAACCTTCTCACAGATTTTATTGGTTTTTGGCCCTTCTTGAGAACCTCTATTAAGAGACCGTCATCAGCATCTCACCAATATCTACTGACAATAGCCCCTCGGTACAAAAGGTCTGTGCCTCATGATTGAATGTATTCAATAAAAGAGGTTGTAATCATTTTCTATTCAATTTTACAAATATTAATGGGGCCCCGATATATGTTAAACACTATTAGATGCTGGGAACAATTACTAAAACTAAAACAAAAATTCCTGCCCTCATGGAGCTCAAATTCTACTGGGGAAAAAAGACAATAAATAAGATAGTAAGTAAAACAGAGATGGGCTAGACAGTGTTAAGTGCTAAGGAGAAAAACAGGAATTGGGAGAAATGAGAAAGTGGCATTTTAAAGAAGACGTGAAGGAGGAGTGAGAGTGAGCAATGTGGAAAGATACATGGGGGCAGAGTAATCAGGGCAGGAGGAACAATAAAGGCAGAGGCTCTCAGGATGCAGAGAGCTCAGGATGCAGAGAGGTGTGCTTAAGGAACAGGAAGAAGGTAGGAATAGCTAGAGAGGAGCGAGCAAGAGGGAGAGCAGGAACAAATGAGATCAGGGGTGACAGAAGACAGATTTATACAGCCTTGTATACCATTCTAAGTGACATGAAAAGCCACTAGAACAGTGTTGTCCAACAGAAATACAATGTGAGCCAAAATATAATTTAAAATTTTCTGGTAACCACACTTAAAAAAAAGGGAAAAGAGAAACAGGTGGATTTTAATAATATATTTTATTTAACCTGATATATCTAAAATATTATTTCAACAGATAATCAACATAAAGGAATTAAGACATTTTATATTCTAATTTTGACATGCAGTCTTTGAAATCCAGCATATATTTTACATTTACGGAAGATTTCAATTCCGACAAACCACATTTCAAGTGCTCGATAACTATACGTAACTAATGGCTATCATACTGGACAGCATAGCACTAGAGAGTTTTGAGCAGAGAAGTGACATCATCTGATTCATATTTTAACCAGATTCCTCTGAGCCTATTTTTTTCATGTGTACAATGAGACTAATGTCTTCGGCCTCATAGGGGTTTTGTGGTGTCATCATCACAAATGATAACATATATGAAGTTATTATATATATTTTATATGTATTACATATGTAATATAAAGAATAAGATACAATATATGAAACATAGAGCTCAGACCTTGGCACATAATAAGTAATCAATAAATACTAGTTTTCTTCCCCATCCTACATAATCATATACTAGAAACAAATTATAGGATTTTAAAATGCCAATCTTTGACAAGAAATGAGAACTAATTTAATAATAATTCTGAGCATTTATGAGCTACAAACTGTACTATAAAACTGAGTATGCAAAGATGGGCAAAACATGTTATGCTAGCCAGCAAGAAATAGAGACTAGTGGAAGAGACAAATATTTAAAAGCCCAACAAGATAAAAGCTTTACAAGAGTTAAAAACATATTAAATAAAATCTGAACACTCACCCCTAAGTAATTAAAAATTACATGATCCAATTTACATTACACATGTCTACTATTTCCAATGTTTTCCTGTAATTTTTGGCCAAGTCCTGAATTGGGCAGGTCTGAAAAATGCTATGATTACTATAGCTAAGAATTAATAATGCCTCATAAAATAAATCACTGTTAAGTAGTAGATATCAAGCAACTTAGACATAATTATTTTAATTTACAAGTGGAGAAATTATAGATGAATAAAAAACACTAGCTTGATTCAGTATTATACAATATTTACTACACACCATACATCATACATACACACTAATGGGGCCTACAAATGGAACATTCTTAAATTAGGCAGTGCTTGTATGCTCTCTTATATACCTAGACAATTGTTCAACCTCAGTTTCCTAACCTAAAATTAATCTAAAAATTTCAATTTGTAGACAGAATTTTTTTTAAATCACATTAATTTAGCAATACCATATGTATTAAAGTCTTGAAAATGTTTATTATTTTCACCCAGCAGTTCTACTGCTGGCAAGCTAGTATATAGAGAAAAGGACTTCTGCACAAGGATATTAACTGAAACATTATAAATGTTGAAACTCTGGAAGCAACCTAAATGTGCAGCAATCAGGAAATTACTAAATTAACTGTAGCACAACCACCGTATAAAATATAGCACAAACACTAAATTATGATTATAAAGCCTGAGTAAAATGGGGAAAAGTATACCATATGCTAAGTGGAAAAAAAGCTAGATATTAACAGTTTAATTGCAATAATGTTGTTAAAAATTAAATAGAAATATAGGAAAGCAAATATACAATTTACAATTTGTGAATAAGTCAACAAGGATATAGGTGGGCAACGGGATCATGACTGCCCTTTTCTTTCTCTGGAAAATGTAAAAAAATGAGAAGAAAGTAATAAACCTGCATTATTTTTATAACAGCAAAATAAAGGAAATCACTTATATTTTGGCAATGGACAAACTAAAAGTAGAAATAGTTTCTTTTTTAAAAATAACACAACGTTGCTATCTGATTCTATAAGCTACTATCTCGACATAAAATAGGAACAGTAACTGTTTTCTGAGGTGGAGAAAACATACATAGCAAAAAACCTTCAAGAGGTCCATGCCCTATGAAATAAAGTGAAGACCTTAAGCTACTTTTCTACCTTAAGAGAATCTGCATCTTAACATAGCTACCAGTGCTTTTCATTTAAATACTCATTTTTAAAAATTATTTTTTTAATTAAATAATACTTGGTTATTGTGGAAAATCAGAAAATACATAAGCAACACTTTTGAAATTAAAAATCACTTGGTCACTCAGAAATTGCTCCATTAACATTTTAGAGTGTACACACACATACACTCTCTCACTCATACTCTCTCTCTCTCTCTAATCCCATATGCTCTCATTCAGTCTCACAGCCTTAAATGCTATCTGTGCCGGTGACTTTCAAATTTCTCTCTCTAGATGAGACCCCTCACTAATTCTAGACATAAATCCAACTGCCTACTAGACATCCTCACTGTGATGTCTAATAGACATCTCAAACTTAACATGTCCCAAACCGAACTGATCTTCACCACCAAATCTGCTCTTTCTGTGACTCTGTCCATCTTTACTAGTTATCTATTAATTTATAGCTGTTGTTAGGAGGCCTCAGTTTCATGCAACATGGACCTTTCCTTAGGGCTACGTTAGTCTCCTCACAACATGGCAGCTGGCTTCCCTCCAAGTGAGTGAGAAAAGAGAAAGCAAAGAGGAAGGCACAATGCCTCTTAACAACCTAGTGCTGAACTCATATATAATTACTTCTACCATAACCTATACATTAGAAGCAAGGTACTAAACCTAGCCCACACTCAAAGGGAAGGAAATTAGGTTTCTTCTCTTGAAGAAAGAAACATCAGAGAACTTGCAGGCATATTATAAAATTACCATAACATCCCAGTTGATAGTATTAATAATTTCATTCTTCTAGATACTCACGTCCCTGGACTCATCCTTGTTTCCTCTGTTGCACTCTTAAGCCTCATACAATCTGTCAGGAAATCATGCTGGTTCTACTTTCAAAATAGACCTAGAGACTAACCTTTTTTATCTACTTCCAGTGCTGTTACCATATTGCTCCGAAGGACATGTCTCTGTCCTGAATTACTGAAATACCCTCCTGCTTCTACTTTTGCCCCATTACAGTATATTCTTTACACAGCAGCCAGTGAAATCCTTTTAAAACTTAAGGCAGATCATGTCACTCCTCTGTTCAAATCCCACATTGGTTCCCTATTCTTTCAGAGTAAAAGTCACAGTCTTCACATGACCTATAAAACCCTGCATAATCTGGCCTCATTACTGCCTTGATCACGCTGCTGAAGCTACCATAGCCTCCTTGCTATTTACATGTTTACTTTAGCTGTTCTTTCTGCCTAGAATAATCTTTCCTCAGATACCCACTTGGCTAATTCCCTCATCTCTTCCATGAATTTGCTCAAATCACACTTTTTCAGTTAAGGCCAATCTGACCACTTTACAAAATAGTATAAACTGTCCAGCCCTCACTCTCATTCCTGATTTTCCTTACCCTGCACTTTTCCATAGAACTTTTCACCTAACATACTACATAATTAACTGGTTATTATCTTTACTGTTTATTCTCTGCTTTCCCTTACTCAATACAAGTTCCATGAAAGCAGGAATCTTGATCTGTTTTGTTCACGATGTATCTCAAGTACCTAGGAGAAGCTCAATGAGTATGTATTGAATTAATGAATTTAAAAAAACAAATAACTTGAAACTTTTTTCCAGTGAATAAAAATGTATATGGTAAACATCTTTCTATATCACTTTTAACAGCTAGGTAGTGTATGACTATATACTATCTAACTATATACTATCATACTATTAATATACACCACCATACTATATGGCTATACCACAATTTACCTAACCAATTTCCTTGTACATTTAGATAGTTGCCAGCTTTTCTCTATCATAAATACCATAATGAAAATCTCTTCATGTAAATATTTGTTACATTACTTATTTCCTTGGGAATATTCTAGAATTGCTGGGTCAAAGGATATGTACATTTTTAAGGATAAATACATTAGCCTGCTCCTACCAGCAATGCACAAGAATACCCATTTCCCCCCATTTTCACTAAGACAGATTATTAATGAATTTAAAACAGTCAGATAAACCTGGGTTCATATCTGGATTCTGCCATCAATAAGCTTAAAATTGCTGTATCTATAAAGTGGGGATAATAATAGTACCTACCTCACCAAATTGTTGTGAGGATTAAAGGTGACACTGCATATGTAAAGCATTTTGCACAGTGCTTGCGCACAGTAAACACACGGTAAAATATTAAGCCTATTGTTTCTACCATTTCTGACTTGAAAGAAGTCAATTGCAAAGTGCCCCGCGCATTATTACGGGAACACCAACCAATTAGTTACTTATAATAAAGTATTATTTTAAAGCTCAACCTCTTTCTTGAAGATTACATTTAATCATTCAGCACTGAATTAAAAATATTCCTAAATATACTGTATGAAACTGGGAGGACAACCCTTTTATCACCCTGATCCTTCCTTCCGTTTTCTTTTGGACAGCGGGAAACTAAAACAAACATTCCCTGTTGCTAAGATCAGACCAGACCAGAGGAAAGCAGGCAAACAAACTTTGCCAAGTGAGCTAGCTACAGGTACCTCCCGTTCATTCTAGTGGGCACTTCCCGTGCGTCACTCCTGGGGTAGCAAGGGGGGAAAAGTAAGGATTCATCTGGAGACTCCAAATGGGGCTGCCGCATTTGAAAAGCAGAACAATGACAACTTCCATAAAGCATCCCTGGCGGAAAAAAACGGTGAGAGCCGCAGCGCAGGCTCCGGCTTGCCTTTGACGTGTGCAGACAGCGCCCCCGCCCCCCGCACAGACACACACAGACACACACACACTCTGACGCCCTTTGCAGGCCCTGGCTTTTCCTCTGACCGAGCTGTCTGGTCAGACAACCGGTTCCTATGCGGTGCTGCCCCGGGCTCAGTCAGCGACCAAACCTCCGCTCATCCCAAAAGTCCCGGAGCGGTGTGCTTTGCGGGGTTTCAGATTCAAACCCGCACCGGACCCACCACCCCCAGAGCTGTCACAGACACACACCCCCGCGCGCGCGCGCACCGCCCACCCCGGGCCCCGGTCTTTCCCGGCCCGGCGAGAAGCAGCTGGAACCCGGATGCGTGCCTGCCGCGGCGGCCGGGCGGGGTCCGGGCGGCCCAGGCGCCCCACGTCCGCCCCGAGCCGGGCGCGGGAGGCCTGCGCGCACCCCGCCGCCGCGCACATCCGCGCCCACGCCGGCCCCGCGTCCCCGCCGCGCGCGACACCGACCTAGCTCCTCGCACCCCAGCGCCTCGGCCGCCGCCGGCGCCGCCGCCGCTTCCATGTCTCCGGGGTCTCCAGGACGCCGCCGTCCCGGTGCTCACTCTCCCGCCGCTGCGTGGCCGGCGTCAGGCCGAGGCCTCCCTTGCCCCGCGGGACCCGCGCCCCGTGCCCGCCTCCCGGCCGCGGCGCTCCCCACCGCGACGAGGAGCATGCGCACTGGGCGGCCCCGGTCGGCGGGCGCAGCCTCGCGACGGAGGACCCGGGTCTCCAGCGACGCCAGGCTGGGGCCTGGAGAAGAGCTGGGTGACCCGGGAGGAGAGACGTTTGGGAGATAACTGGCGCTAGGGGCATAGAGTTGGCAGAGACCCAGGCACAGTTCCTGGCGGTCTTTAAAGTTGACCGAAAACTTAAATTTGGGGCGTCCATCTACTTGCAAGGTTTTTAGCATTCTGTAAGTCACCTTGGAGAATGCAAAGTAGGATGGGATTTGTCCCCTATCCGTATTGGGGGTTCTGACTCTTATTTGGTTATCCGTCTCCCTGTTCCCCTATTTAAAGATTATAGGATACATACATTCAAGCAGAATTTAATTTATTCACATAGAGTTTCCCTTTTTTTTTATTTCAGCATATTATGGGGGTACAAATGTTAAGATTATGTGTGTTGCCTTTCCTCCCATTCCCCACCCCCCGGAGTCAGAGCGTCAAGCATGACCGTCTCCCAGACGGTGCACATCGCACTCATTATGTATGTATATACCCATCCGGTCCTCCCCCCTCCCGTCTGCCCCACACCCGATAAATGTTGTTCCTATGTGTCCACTTAGGTGTTGATCAGTGAAACCAATTTGCTGGTGTTTACATGTGGTGCTTGTTTATCCATTCTTGGGATACTTCACTTAGTAGAATGAGTTTCAGCTCTATCCAGGAGAATACAAGAGGTGCTATATCACCATTGTCTCATTTTGATATTTCAATGCCCTTCAAGATACTTGACGTTAACCGCTGTACTAAAAGGAAATTAAGCTTAGGAGTAATTATACTGAGGCAGTGTCAAATACTCTTAAGCATCATGCATACGTTATCTTTAATTTTGATGACAACCTGTGAGATATTCTGTTTGTATCCATTTTAAAGATGAAGAACTAAGCCACACAGAGGTAAGTAACTTGTCCCAGGACAGTTAAGCTAGTAAATGGCAGAGATGTTATTCTATCTGCCGCCAAAGCTGGAGCTCTCAAGCAATGTGCAAAGCTGGCGTCTCAGGTGGGTACCGATAAATATTTGATGAATCAATGGATGAAGCAAGCTTTTGGGTTGAAAGGAAAATATTTATTTTAATTTTGAACTGGGTTTCATTTTCTTCATTTCATAGTTCTTTAAAGTCAGGACACCAGACATTTTTTATTTTTCTCCGTTTCACTTCAGTGGGGTCGTTTTAGGAGAGTGGGGCTTTTAGTTGGGGGTTGGGGGATGTTCTCATTTACAGAGTCACTGTTGTAACTACATGGTGATGGTGTTAAATTCTTAAAATTCTGAGATTAAAAAAGTACACAGTTACATAATATCTATATCTTTCCTCCAGTTTCAGCCTTTGTAGGTTTTTACTAGATAACTATTGATAGTGTTGGTTTCCCAAAATCCCTTTTTTCCTTTAAATCAACCTCAATCACTCACACACATACACATGGAAATCACAAAGGGAGGTTTTATTTGAAGTGTACCTGAAAAATAACAAAGATGTAGGGGAGATCAAAAAAGAGATAGAGGGAGACAGAGATCTATCCTGGAATATAACTAGAACAATGATCCCCAACCTGTGTTGGTGTGGGTCACCTAGTTAGAGATCGGCAGTTGAGAAGGTAGGCAGAAGTCATAGCACTCAGGTAATTGTCCATAAGCCACTCAAAGTACTGAGAACACTTGGGACAGTGTGATGAAAAAGGAACATTATCCTTTGAATGTTAAAAGGGATCAAAAGTCATTGTCCCCTAATCTCAGCTTCCGGGAAAGCAGATCTGGCAATATGAAAGGGGAGAAAAAGCCTGATTTGTAGTATAGGCCTAGGCTTTTTTAGAGAGGCTTGGGCTGAGTCAGGCAGGCAGGCTCAGTGTCTTTACAGAGTGATATGGAGATGAACCAAGTGATAGGGATGATCATAAGATTCAAGAGAATTGTTTTTCATGCATCACTACTTGAGAACATATTTACTATAACTTCTGCTCCAGGTCTTAGAAATTAGAAGAGGGCGCAAGGTAAAGCTGTATCAGAATAGAGACATCATAAAGAATCTGATAATTTGAATCCTGACAATTTCTTCCTTTTCCTGATTTTAACCTCTGGGATTGTATCTTAATTATTAATACTTCCTTCTTTGCAACTGCACCACTTGTTCATCTCTCTGCTGTAAGACTTCTCCCATTGTATTATACTTATTCCCGTGTCTGGGCCTTATGCTATACTATAAGCCCCGACAGGAGAGAGAGGCTGTGTCGTATCTGTCTTTGTCTCAACAGGGCCTATCCCAGTGCCCTGCACATACTAGTCATTCAATAAATAGTTGTTGAAAGTTACTGAGCACGGCCTCATAGATAGATGAAAGGAAACATTTAGAAGTCTTTAATTTATTCAAAGACATTTATGGAGGACATTCCCTGTGTTAGGCACTGTGCTAGGTGCAGGGACTATAATGGCAGACAATGTTGATGTGGTCCCAACTGCCATAGAGTTCATAGTCCAGTGCAGGAGCATGTGAGAGAAAAGAATGAAAATTACTAAATATATAATTATATTTGCTGGTGAAGAAAATCACCAGGCACTGCCAGAGAACCTACTTTAGATTGGTTAGGCAGGACAGTCTTCTCTGAGGACATTTAAGCTGACATGTTAAGGGGAGAAGGAGTGGAATTAGCCAGGTATGTTTAGGGAGCAGAGCATCTTCAGCAATGAGAACAGCCTTTCCCAATTTATAGATGGAGAAATGGTTCTGTTTTAGACACCTGTAGAACATTTAGATAGAGTTGTCTATATATAGTAGTTGGATCTCTAAAGTTTCCTCATATGCAAAATAATATTACCATCCTTATAGGTTGTTGTGCAGATTTGATGAGATAAAGTATATAAAGCATTAGCACATTGCCTAATTCATAGAAAACATCAAATAAACTGAGCATATTAGCTAGGAAATTTTGTTATTGCAATAGAGGCCAACTCAAAATAGCTTAAGCCAAAAAGGGAGTTTAATGAGCATTTTGAGATCCCTAGGACAGAGATGAGACTGGGCTCAGGACAATTGATCCTGATGCCTCTGAGACTCAATCTCCTTCTCTAGTGATTGCTTTTCTCTGTGTATCTGCTGTATATCTGTGTGGGTTTTTGCTGCAGAATTCTTCTGCTTCTTAAGTTCACCTGTCAGGAACATGTTTCCTAAAAGCTCTCAATTTCTATATCTTATACTTTAGGTGTCCAGAAACATACTGGTCTCTGTTTCTCAGTTCTAATTATAAAATTTCCCAGGGAAGAACGGGGATTGAATCACCTTGGATCAGATTCCTAACCCTGGACTAGTCAAGTGAGTGGTGGACAAAGTCATATATTGGGACAGTTCCTGATGGAACCGTGTAGGTGACAGTGTGGAGAACGGAACAGTTCTCAAAATGAGAGGCTGAGTTGATCAAATCCGAGGTGTTCACTCTACTTTGTTTTCTCTCTGTGTAAAATATTACTCATTTTGTATGCTAAGGCTGTATTACCCACTTAGGTGTAAGCTAAAGCTTCTCACCATCTTATAATTAACATCTGCCTTAATGACTTCTCTATTTTGTTAAGAAAGCTAGGAAACATGCTGACCAGCACTGGTTCTCATAGGAGGTTATTTGTTGGGGTAATTGTTACTGACAGCCTTACTTTTACTACTAACAATTTTGTTTTATTTAACTCTTTATGACTGATTTACCAGATTGAAAAAAACCTGAAAACCAAGTGCCTGGAGGAAAGAAAAATGATGCAGATAGCAGAAGTTTAACCTTTCTTAAAAAAAAAGCCTCTATAATAGTCTCAAATGGATTTTCAGAAAATCTATTTGTTAAAAAAAAAAACAGACTGCCATAAAAAAAGAATAATCAGAGAACAGAAAATAGAACAAAAAGACCAGAAAAAGGAAAATAGAAAAATAAGAAAATTAAAGGATCCATCCAGAAGTTCCAATATCTTCACTCAGAAAGATAAGAGATAAAAGAGAGAAGGAGGAAAAAAATCAAAGTAATAATAAAACAGAATTTCTCAAAATTGAAGGGCCTTTTCTTCCAGATTTGAAGAATCCACTGACTGCCCAGTATAACAAATAAAAATATACCTAAGCCAAGATACAACATCATAAAAATTTTGGAACATTGAAAATAATAGGAAGATCCTAAAAGCTTCCTCAGATGAAAAACTAAAAAGTGTGAGAGGGGATCACATTCACTTGGAGTCACATCTGACTACTCAGTAGTAACATCAAAAGCTAGTGTATTCCAACTTCTGAAGGAAAACACACCCAACTTAGAATTCTGTACCTAACCAAACTATCAGTCAAATGAAAGAGCAAAATAAACACATTTGAATACACATAAAAGCTTAACCTACACTTCCCATGTACCCTTTCTTAGAAAGCACTGGAGGAATGCTCCACCAAAATTAAGGAGTTATCTTAGAAAGAAAGAGATATGCTATTCAGGAAACTAGGAATTCAACATAAGAGAGACGAAATTCCAAGGGGATGCCAAGAAGAAGTTCCAGCATCACAGTTGTGCAGCAGACCTAGAGATCAACCAGTCCAAATTGGAGCAGGAAGACAGAAGGCACCAGGAAGGGATGTCTCCAGGAACAAAAGAGACGGTGAAACTGATCAATAATCTGAAAGGTGTATAAAATTGGACAAAGAGACGGTTTTTAAAGTCTTAGAACACTTAGCCAGAGATGTGAAGAAAGTCAAGCAGATGAGGGGGAGAAAAGGCACGTAATTCCAGTTAACAAGATAGTGATAAAAGAAATGTAAGTATAGTACACCATTGCCTTTAATGACACAAATAGAAAGTGAAGTGATAGAAAAATGTATTCCATGCAGATGGAAAGCAAAAGAAAGCAAGGATAGCTGTACTATTATCAAAGTAGACTTTAAGTCAAAAACTGTAAAAAGAAACAAAGAAGGTCATTATATAATGATAAAGGGGTCAATTCATCAAGAGGCTATAACACCTATAAATATATATGCACCCCAGATTGGAGCACCTAAATATGTATAGCACATAATCGATCCAAAGGAAGACATAGACAGCAATGCAATAATAGCACCGGATTTCAAAACCCTACTTTCAACAATGGATAGATAACCTATCGCTTCTCGGCCTTTTGGCTAAGATCAAGTGTAGTAACAATGGATAGATAACCAGACATAAAATCAATAAGGAAACATTGGACTTGAACTACAACTTAGACCAAATGGACCTAACAGACATATATAAAACACTCCTTCCAACAATGGCAGAATAAACATTCTTTATAAGCACAAATGGGACATTGTCTAGGATAGATCATTTGTTAGGCCACAAACTAAGTTTTAACAAATTCAAGAGTTTGAAATTATATCAAGCATCTTTTATGACCACAATGGTATGAAACTAGAAATCAATAACAGGAGGAAAATTGAAAAATTCATAAACATGTGAAAATTAAACAACATGTACCTGAACAACCACTGGATCAACAACAAAAAAAAAAGGAAATTAAAAAATACCTTGAGACAAACAAAAATGAAAACACAGCATGCCGAAACTTATGGGATGCAGCAAAAGTGGTTTGAAGAAGGAAGTTTATAATGATAAATGCCTACATTAAGAAAAAAAAAGGAAGATCTCAAATGAACAACCTGACTTTATACCTCAAGAAACTAAAAAAATAACTAAGCCTAAATTCAGAAGGAAGGAAATAACAAATATCAGAGAAATAAATGATATAGAGACTGGAAAAGCAGTAGAAAAGATCAATGAAACTAAGAAATAAAAAATAAAAATTAAAAATAGAATTACCATATGATCCAGCAATCCTACTGCTGGGTATATATCCAAAGGAGATGAAATCAATATGTCAAAGAGATATCTGCACTCCAGTGTTCCTTGCAACATTTTCATGATAGCCAAGACATGGGAACAATTTAAGTTTCCATTGATGGATGAATGAATAAAGAATATATATGTGTGTATATACACACACTATGGAATATTGTCCAGCCTTTAAAAAGAAGGAAATCCTGTCATTTGTGACAACATGGATGAACCTGGAAGACATTATGCTAAGTAAAATAAGCCAGGCACAGAAAGACAAATACAGCATGATCTCACTTATATTGGAATCTAAAAAAGCTGAACTCATAGATGCAGAGAGTACAATGGTGGTTGCCAGGACCTTGTGGGGGGGGGTGGTGTGGAGGAAATGGGGAGATGTTGGTTAAATAGTAAAAGTTTCAGTTATGCAAGATGAATAAGTTATGGAGATCTGATTTATAGCATGGTGACCATGGTTAACAATACTGGATTTTTTATACTTGAAATTTTCTAAGAGAGTAGATCTTAAATGTTCTTTCCACACACTCAAAAAAAAAAAATGATAATGCGAGCTGATGGATATGTTCATTAGCTTGAATCACAATGTATATGTATATCAAAACATCACATTGTACACTGTAAATATATACAATTTTTATTTGTCAATTATAACTTAATAAAACTGGAAAAGAAAAGAAAGAAAAAACTGAGGCTTAAACCAGACTCAGGAACTTTCCTGAAGTTCCACAGATGGAAACCAAGTCCAAATGCTACTCTAGGATATGTGCTCTTAACCACTCTGCCTCATGGCTGCTCGAGGTCCTGAGGTCCCAAGCTGGCAGGTTGTGAGAGCCATTCACAGTTCTGATCGTTGGTCAGTGTGTGATTTAATCATTACAATATTGTATTATACATTCTCTCTATCCATTCTCACATGGCTAATGAAAGATTGGACGATCAGCCTGAAATCAGGTAACTGAGCTTCACTGTTGGGTTTAATTCTGACATAAATATCACTACTAACATTAAACATTGTCCTCTGAAAATATTACTCTTTGAAGGTCAATAGAAAAAGTGACTTATGGCAAGTGCTGGAAAGCACACTGTTATTTTCCCACATGTTATTTATTCCTTTTGTCATTTAACATAAATGATAAAAAGCTTTAGAGCTTGTATTTTAATAAATCCCAAGTGTACTTCCAAAGACTCAAAAGAAAAAGACTGCTTTTCAAAATTTGCTTCTTTCCATTCTAAGCATTATGTATTGGTTAAACATTAGCCTACAAGGAAATTATTTTGCTTGTGTTCTCTTCAAATAAAACTATTACCATGCCAAGTACAAAAGTCTGGGTTTTCTCTGGACACTAAGAACTCATGATCCTCACATGCAAATTTAACCTCCTAAGTCCTCCCTGTTTCAGGATTTTAACATCAAGGTCTAGTTTGGGATTTAATTTGACAGGCTGTACCTGTCAGCTTTTGTGTAGCCTACTTTCATCACAGTTCAAAGGGAGTGTGTGAAAGACTTACTTTCGGTAAGTAGGTCACCTGAGACACATGTTATGCATGAGGAATCCTGGAATTCCTGCTACCTGGAGCACTTTTCATGGTGACTTGAGAAGCTTGCTTACAACTTAATAACCTTGTTGAGAATACCAGCCACACTAGGAAGGAACAGTACCATACTTCATTAGGGAAATCTGCCTAAGTGATGCAGATCCCTGGTAGACCTGAATAGAGAAAATAAACACCAACACACAACCTGCTTTTCGGTAATAAAAAGAAGTGCATGGAAGTTAGAAAGCTTCCTCAGTGGAAAAAGGAGAAGTTGCAGCTAGAAGGTTGTATTCCAGCCCATGCCCTCAAGCTTTTTTTTTTTTTTTGCCTTTTTTTTCATATTTCAAATATTTATTGTTATAAAATGATGTACATGGTCCATTGAGTACAAAAGCAATTTCCCAACTGAGCATATAATTCCAGTTTTATGAATATACACTTATCTTCTATATTACATCTATACACATACTGAAACATCTCTGGAAGATTATATGCTAAAGCATCATAACTAATACTTCTTAATTTACATATCATGCCTTTATTCCATTTTAAGTGTACAATTAAATGATTATTAGTAAATTTACCAAGTTGTACAGCTATTCACATAAATCAATTTTAGAGGATTTCCTACCCCCTATTGAGATCCCTAATACCCTTCCCCAACTACATTTCAAGCATGCCCCTCCCCTCCACAGTGCTCACCACATCCCTCAGATGTGGGTCTACCCCCTCAACCCCCGAATCCCTAGTGGACACCACCACCATTTGATCACCATAGTGTTAATCAGTCAGTACCAATTTGATGGCGAGTACATGTGGGGCCCATTCTTCTGGTCTTGTGTCACCTCACTTTGAATAATGGGCCTAAGCTTAATCCAGGATAATATAAGTGGTGCTAGCTCACTGTCATTTCTTAAAATTGAGTAATATTCCATTGTAAACATATACCAAATTTTAATAATCCACTCATGAATT
>CAUYRT010058084.1:0-32758 GCA_963574885.1 Lepilemur ruficaudatus | reverse complement strand
GGCCCCCATTTCACATCATGACATAGGAGCCCACTTTGCCCTTCCCTTTTTTCCAAGTCCCTGGGAAACTGTAGAAGGAGCATTTATTCCTTTTACCCTTTGTGTTTTTGACATCAAAATGCTATCACAGATATGATACCTGCCACTTGTCTTATGCAACAAAGGGAAACCAGATAGCTTATGAAGCCAATCTTGTCAGGGGCCTCCACACGGGGGAAAAAAACAAAAGCAAAACCAACCAACCAACCGACAGAACAAACAATCAAACAAACAACCATAAGCCTGTGAAAGTCCCAGTAACGTGAGTGTTGCTCAGTGTTCTAGCTGCCTTTGCATTATGAAAGAGACCATTGAAGGGAATGGCTTAAGACCAGCAATAAGTATGTGGGCATTTACCAAAAACACACAGTCCAAAGTAGCTTTCTGTTTTAATATTATCATATAATTCAAGTCCTGCAAACAACATCACTGATTGAAATAAAAAAGAAACAAAAACCTCCACTTCTAAGAAGCAGAGCAGGCAGTTATTTTAGAGACAAAGAAAGGATGTCTTCTTAACCTATGACAACAGAAATTTGTTTAGGTTTTCCCTCCACTAAGCAAGTAAGCAATTAGGTTTTTTTTTTACAATAAAAATATCCCCGTGCATGTGCAAACACCAGAGGCGATCATATAATTACCCCGCCCAATCAGATTCAATTGCTGACAGTTGAGTTCCCACTGCTCATTAGCTTCAGCTCGAGGAGAGGTCTTTACGGAAGCCCTTTCCATCTCTTTACAAAGGTTCCTATGATGCGGCAAGCAGCCCTGGCACTACCTCGTGTGGGATAATCACCCCCAAATCACCAGGGCCAAGGCCAGCCTGCTCTGGCTTCCCTCTGAGAAAATATAAAGAGAAATTCGAAGACACGCTGGCTTAACCGCCCTTGCTTCATTTGGGGATCTCACTTCTAAATATAATAGTAACCTTTAACCCCCACACTTTAAGTGCCGTAATTACATAATTAAAACCAATTATGTCATTTAACAGAGACTTTTTCAAGATACACAGCAAGCCAATTACCTCAATCATTGACCTCAGAAGATTTCCTACACTGACTTGCAACAGTAAGGATTGGGATAAATGTAGGCACTGGCTTCCGAAGCCTGGCATGGACTAGCTGGGTGGGTCATAGCTGGTCTAGATACTTCAGGACTCTAGAAGCTGAACTGAATTCACTGGCATCTAACAACACCATCACTACCTGTTTGCACAATCCTTCCCATATTCCAAGATAATGGCTTGATTTTTCAAAACCTCTCCGATAGTATTATTACTTCCATGTTGCAGACAAGAAAAAGGAGGCGGGGAGAGTTATAAAGTTATCTGAAGTTAGGAGCCAGCTCTATGGCAACGCTAGTGCAAGGATTTAAATCTTCCACTGCAGAATCCCAAGCCTCTTAGTAGCAAGGAGGGAGAGAAAGGGAGAGAGGGAGAGAGAGAGGGAGGCGGGGGGGGGGGGGGAGAGATTATTTTACTGGGCACCCACTCCCCCATTTTGACTATCTTATCCGAATTTCCCTTGGAGGCAACACACCTACCCCACTTTCTGCCCACAGTGCATCACAGGAGGGCCCACTCCAGCTCCGGGGAACGCTGTAACCTAGGCATCAGCTATAGCTGTAACAGCCAATCAGCTCCTAGCATTCTAGCATCCATTAGCCACAGCATTGGTTCAGGGATGAGCACACGATCCAATCGAAGCCAGCAGACACGCTGGGACTCCGCGGAGGCTCTGAGAACTCTGGTAACTGCCCTGGGTGTGGGGAGCCGCTCTGGCGGCCGAGCAGCCATCCTACCGCCGCCCCAGGAGCAGGGAGAGAGGAGCCGGGAGCTACGGAGGGGAAACTGGCTCTAGGGAGCAGCCCCCTGCATCCGTGCATGCCAAGAGGAGGGACACTGAAAACATGGTCGGTTCAAAAGCACACTGGAGAAAACATGAAGAGCCCCCCACCTACGCTCCGGCAGGCCTGACTGCAGGCGTGGGGTCCATCCACCGAGGCCCTGAGCAGCTGTCCCGCCGCCTGTTTGCAATGCGGTATGTGCCTCCGATTTTTGAGTTATTCAAAGAACATACCATTTTATGGGCAGGAGGAAGCACTTTAATCTGCAAAATGATTTTTATCACAAACTAAACATCCTTGTAGCTCTTTGGTCCCTTGCTTTTGTTGAAGTTGTCTCTCCTTAGAGCTGAGACAGCTGTCAGAGCTAGGAAGATCTGCCCGCGGGCACCCTGGTGCTCTCCGATTCCTGGATCCACGTGGGATGCAAGGACTCAGGACGCTGGTACTTATCAAAAGGGAGCATTCTCTTTCTTTTATATTTTTTCTCAGGCCTTCAAGAAGACATTTTTAAAAAATCCAGCAAAAATTCCTCTAATGCAGGGTTTTCTTTCAACCCTGGCACTATTGCAGTTTGGGGCCAGATAATTCTTTGCTGTCAGGACTGCCTCGTGCATTGTAGTATATACAGCAGCCTCCACCCACTAGATGCCAGTAGCCCCCCTCTCCTCAATTTGTGACAGCCAAATACATCTGCAGACATTGATGAATGTCTAGGGGTGGGGGCCAAGATCACCCCCACCTTGAGAACCACTGCTGTAATTGAATATTTGAGGTATTGATTGGATTTTCCTCACAGCATCTTTAAAAACATATTCCCTGTAGTATTATGGTGCGAGAGTGAGGGAGCCATCACCCTGTTTAGAACTTTGTAAGAGCCATGTAAAATATCCCCTGAAAAGAACTGGCTTACAAAACCCCAAGACAGTGACACTGCTGTCTATCTGGGTGAGGAAGCCATGTAAGACTTGCTGACCCATTAAGAACCAGAGTGGGGAAAGAAGGTATCAAATAGAAATCATTCTACCTAAAGACCAGTAAGAGGAAAAGGATGTAGAGGAGAAAATTAGAAAGATTAGAAGGCATCTATACTCAGTAAGATCCAACGTAGGCATTTGGCTCCTTCCACAGGAAAGAAAATAGAACCTTAAGATTACTGTTTGGTTTCTTGGATTTAAAACCAACAGCCAAAAGTGTGGAAGAGGCTGGGCTCAACAGAAATTGATCCGTTCGGCAGAGAACTAGAACTCACTCACTCTGGGGGGGAAAAAAACAGCCCAAAATGGTAAAGCCTCACTTATTTGGACAAATGTGGGAGAAGACATTTAAAATAAGCAAAATTAAAAAAAATAATAATAAAATAAGCAAAATTGATGGATTTATAGAATATTTTTCAAGGAAAGGCATTTACTTGCTTTCAAATGCCAGTAGTAACTACAAGTGGGCTAGCAGAGGTCTGTCCTTCAGGACTGATTTGAATGAGAGGCTAAGATAGAATCATTGAATTAACACACACATTGTTAGGCTGGGAAGGAGGGCTTTGAACTAGTTTGTCCTCTCCATCCGCTAATTAGTTGTATCTTCGTACAGGCAGCTGGCTGAGGCTAGCCCAGGAATCCAGAAGAGTGTGGTTCCAATGAGCCTTTGCTTCAAGGCTCAAACTTCTATGCACCTCAAGGTACTAACTTCTCATCAAGTCAGTAAGAAGAACCAGGTTGGTTTGTATGTGAAGACTGGGCTTTTGTGAAAATATTTGGATTCTAACAGTTTCTCTCTCTAGAAGTTCTAATGCCTCAGGGGATGGAGAGGTACATTAGGGACTTTAGATGACCAGAGCTGGGACACGACTGCTTCCTGGGCTCCAAGGCCGCCTCCCTCCAGCCATCGGCACGTCCCAGCTGTGCTGTGCTGCCCCCTAAATCTCCCACTGCCCCACCTCTCCCTTTCCGCCAGAGAAATCTGACTGCTTAGGCAGCCACCCAGTCTCAAAAGGAGAAGGAGCAAGAATAAAGTTGCCTCTGAGCAGCCTGGGTTCTTCTCCCATTGTTCTTTTAGGTATATTGTTTATTTTGTTTTGGTATGTGTTTAGAACACACAGTAATAGGAAAATAGAAGCACTTATCTGGAGGTTCTAGCAGAGGCCCACAGTGTCTCTTCAGAACTGTACAAAGAACTGGCCTTTCTAGAGTTTAGTAATTAAATCTAGAGGAGCTAGTCCTCAAATCTTGATAACAAAAGAGGTTCTCAGAGCACAGAGTCTTTCTGTGACTAAGCATCCCACCCCAGCGCCTGTCAACTGAAATCATCTGTCCCGGCCAAGAATACCTGGGTATGCCAACAGAGATGGAAGGGGAGAGTAGTCCAATGCCCAGTTCCTGTTGGCACTAAAGCCAGACAATGAGTCTTGTGTGTTTGGAGGGAGGTGCGTCCTCCTCGGGTCCACACGATGGCATGTGAACACTTTGTGCTGAAGAAGTTAGTCAGGATGGGAACATGTGCCGCTGTTTCTTAAAACAAACAAAAAACAAGGCTCTGCATATACCATAAGTTTTGCCCTCCCCATGTCCTTTCAGCATGACGTGGGGGAGAGGCAGTCTCATTGGGGTGGCAGGTGTCACAACAGGTCACCCTCATGGTCAACAACTGAAAAAGACTCCTCAAAACAGCAGCCCTTTGCTTTTGCCAGTGCTAAGCCTTACTCCCAACGTCAAGAAAAGGATTTTAACAGTATGTGGAATCCCAGTTAAGGTAGGAGTTTGCATTTAGAGATGTCCTTCTTTATTTATCAAATATTTATTCAGCATATCCAGAAATTTTATGCAAAATTTGGTGTATGTGCTTATATGCTTTATTTTGAGGAGCGGATTTATTGTCATTTATATTCCCAAATTAGTTTGAAATTCAGAATAAAAAAATCAACAGTTGGCAGAAAATGATACCATTATTTTTTAAATAGTTTTTCTGAGGTATAATTACAAGGTCATTCATTTTAAGTGTAAAGTTTGATGATTTTGAGTAAATTTATAGAATTGTGCAACCATTACCACAAACCAGTTTTAGAACATTTCCATCATCCCCAAAAGATCCTGTGATTATTTATAGTAAACTTCCCTTAATTTTTGTAGCATAAGTTCTAGAGTTGAAAGAAGGCTCTTTCTACATCTGTAAGGCTGATCCATTTCTCCCCTTTCAAGAACTCTACTAAAAAATTATTTGCTGTTTATCTGAAATTCAAATATAGCTGGGTAACCTATATTTGTTAAATTTGATAACCCTAATCCAGAACAAAGCAGAATTGAGCCAGTAAATGAATGTTCATATCTAGAAATAAATGTACTTTTTTGGAACATTGTAAATAAACATGTATTATTTTATCAATTTTGAACCACCTAGGTTCTAAGATGGTTAGAACCTAGTTCCAGTTAGAATTTCAGCTAAGAACTAAAGCTGCAGAGACAAGCTGAAGAATTCACAACCCAACTTCTGTTTCAGAAGCAAGGCTGGGACCTCAAGCACTCACAGGATCATATGCTACATTTCCCTTGAAAGGCTAAAGTCGATGTAATTGTTAACCTTGCATCTCACAATCAGAACTGGACAAGTGACTTTTAACGGCACAAATTATAGGGAAATCATTCTTAAACCTTTTGAGGGTCATAAACTCCTTTGAGAGAATCTAATTAAAATTATAGACCTTCTCCATGGGAAAACGCATGTAAACACACAACATTTTGCAGAGAATTCTTTTTGACGTGGGAGAGGCTGCAAAAATTTCATGACATTGTTCGTGGACCATTCAAGGGCAAGAGCCTGGGCAAGTTAAAGCCATCCTGAAGTCTTATGCCTTGCTTTTCCTTTCCTCCTGTTTGTGTGGGGAGGGAAGAGTTGGGATAATGGCAAAGTAACCGGGTAAGGCAAGAAGACACCGCCAGGTCACTCTCGGTTTTCAGTGGTAAGTCCTGGGGAAACTTACCTGAACTCTACAGACTCAAGTTTCATTGTAAGATGAACAGATCAGCCTGACTCCATTTTCCCAGGTTATGTCTTACAGATCTAGTGGGAAGGTATCTAGGAAGGGCTCCTTCAGGTCCTGAAGCACTGCACAAGATTTTGTATTTTTTTTTAAAAAAAAAAAAAGCTGTTTTAAAAACCACTAGACTACATAGTGACTGAAATCGCCAAAATACTCTGAGTTCTAAGCCATCTGATTTTCTGATTCTAGATTCTACAGAGTAGAGGCCAGGAAACAGTTGGGGAAGATCTGGGCATTCTTTTTATTTTATTCCAAGGAAAAAAGACATTTGGCCGAGATAGGAAAGACATCCTAACCCTCACCACTCTCCAATCTTGAGACATTTTTTTTTCCTTTCAGTTGTTCTCTTTCTCTTTCATGGAAAACTGTCCACAGATATGGCAGTGCTTTGCCAAGAGCTGCCCACTTTTCCTCTGATAAAATACATTTTTCTGGATTATATGAATTTAGGTTAATTAATTTTCCTTTGGGTACCAAAGATACCCAATGATCCATTATATCATTATATACTGTTATGCCAACAAAACCAGCAGCCCAAAAGGAGAAAGTGCAGGTGTGGCCAGCTCCGAGCTTTAGAGACGGTATCTGTTTTGTACCTTAGAGCCATCTACAAAGTAGGTCTCCGTATTATTGCCATTTTTCAGAATAAAAAAACTAAAAACTGAGGGGAAAACAAGCTAAGTGACTTATACAAATTAATCCTTCTAGCCAACTGCAGAGACGGTTTCAAGTCACAGAGCCTACACTCACACTGTGTTGAAGAGATTAATTATACAAACTCAACTAAAAAGAGAAACCGACAGGTTTTATTCATTCGTTTTCTCTCAAAAACAAATAATCTAGCACTTTAAGGAGATTTATTATCATGTCCAAGGATATAAGCTATAAAACTATTTTGAATGTTTATGTGATACTTATTGACATTTAAGCAAATGTACTACGTTCATAGCTATCACCTCAAAGGAAAACATATCATTTAGTTTTCTTCGTTTGATCTTATCTGCCCTGGGTCCTGGGAGCAGCCTGAGAAATGCGCAGGCCGTGTGCTTCCTTGTCGCCGTAGGACACCAGGCTGGGGAAGCAGGCTGGGGAGTGCTGCTCCACGCTGCGTGTACCCAGAGCTTGTGTAAATCACAGACAGACTTGACAAATTTCACGGCTTAGTCATGGTGAACAGATCACATTTCATGGTTTGACAGAGATTAACAAGAAAATCATATTAGAGTTACAACTATTAGTAGATTCTCAGATATTTGGTAAAGAAATTCCAAGCCCTCCACACTCCATTCAAGCTGCACACCGCTCTCCTCCTTCGCCCCGGGGATGCGGAGTCCCTCTGAATCCAGGGAGAGCAAATGGCAACTTCCATGGCTCCTCAGAGTCACCTCGGGACTCTCATGGGACTGAGCCAGTGTCTAGGGGGCCCCAGGGAAAGGTCTCAGCATGGGTGGAATAAAGAGATTTAGCATTTATAACCCAGTACATAAAACTGTAAGGAGTAAAAAGCATACCCTGTTTGTACACACAAGTATTTCACCCAACATCGCATGCGCTAAAGAGAGGAAGGAATTCTCATTGTTGGAACTACGACATTCTAGGTAAAAATTAAGTTTTCATGTCTTTGTTAGGAGGCAGTTCAGCAGGGGCCTTGTTGTTAAAAGCAGTGGCATGCAAGCAGGGACTTCAAAAAGCCTGTGGACTGCCTGCCGAGCCATTTGGCCTGAGGGCCCTGCATATCCTCTTTTGGGTAAGAGGCGGCTTGCTTGTCAACTTTGCATAAAAGACAGCCAATTTGTCAGCCATTTGCTTTAATTCTCTTTCTGAGTCTTCCTAAGGATAAACTCTGAATACCTTCTGGTCTTCAACATCATACATCTGACTGGAGGATGGAAATTCACTCTCATCTCAGGCTGGTTTCCTTCCTGGGCCATCCTCCTGGGTCTCATAGGATGTCCTTAATCAGAACCACATTACTCGGCTAGAGGAAGTCCTTGTGCAGACACGCTGGCAAGACACCACGGCAAAACTGTTTCACAACGTGGAAGGTCAGGTTGGGAATAACGGCTGCAGTCACCTGCTGTGTTTTCTTTAGTTGAGAAAATTAAGGCAGGGTGCCTAACTCTTAAGAAACACAGATTTGGATAAGTAGCGGCCATTTAGGAAGGGACCTCACTAACTGCTGAGCACAATAGTCAGTTGTGGAAATGGAAAATCTTTTACATTCCAGGTATTTTGGACAGAAGCAAGGGTTTCCTCATTTTATACAGATAGGTTTTCATATTTCAGTAGCACCCCACATTGGTGAAATAAAAATAGCTAAGTTTTGCCAAAAAACATAGTTGTCACTTGACTGTGTGTATTTATACACATACATACATATGCTAGAAACATGTGTGTTAGACAAATGAAGCACATTTTAGTGATAACAATGGCTACCATTATTGTGCTTTTTAAAAAATGTGTCAGGCAACATGTTAAGCACTTTCCATGCATTATTTCATTTAGACTCTCAACAAACTAGCATGGTGGGAACTATCTTTGTCCCTATTTTACAAATGGAAAAAACCTAAGATTGGAAAGGGAATTTGAGCCACAAAGTTAGACGTAGAGACAGAAGTCGAACCCAGGAGTGCCTGACTCCTAAGTCTAGCAAATTGAGCCCTGGAAATTCTCATCAGTTCCATTTAGATGAATGTCCAAAGCTGACTTAAAAAAAAAGAAAGAAAGAAAAACCACAAGAAAACAAACAAACAAACAAAACACCCCACTAAGTTTTGGTGGCAGTGAGCAAGGAGGAGTTGTGTGAAGGAGTTAGGTGTTAGTCCGACCCGGTACCTTCATCCCAGGAGGGCAGCTTGAGGCTTTGGGTGGATGGGGTGGGTGTGAGAAAAGGGAGAAGTGCCGCAGAACCCCAAGATCTGGCTCCGCACAGATGTTGCCCAGGAGACCAGCTTGTCTGGGGAGACTCTGAGAAGTACCAGGGGACTTAGTGGAAATCCGTCCCCCACCCACTTCCCTTCTCATGAGTGGGCTTGCCCTAGAGAATTGGGGCAAGAAATATTTCCAGTGCACCTCTACCTTAACTCACACCATGGGGGCAGCTAACAACGAGAGAAGGAATGAACTTTCTCATCAAACGCCCTTCCATAAAACCATTTCCCAGGAAATGGAACACAGCATGGAGCTAGCCAACTGCAATTTTCCACCAACAATGAGTATGGCGGGGCACAGGCACTATATTTAAATGATTTTCCTCCAGTATTTTGGCAAGGCTGTCTCTCAAGGAGACTTCCCGAGTTGGGCTGAGGTCTCATTCCCCTCTGGCCAGAGGGATTGGAATGTTTAATACCACCCCGTCTCTTCAACACCCATGTGTAAAATGCCAATAAACAAGCTAACAAAGACCTGCAGGCCTAATTGCCTTTTAACTCCGCCAAGATGATAAACTCCCAGAGCAAGGAAGGAAAGACTCCCAGGGATTTAACAAGTTTATCTGCCTGCCACTTGAACATTTTCTGTCTGCCTACACTTTAGTGAATTCACCAATAAAAGGATAAAAGGCCCCGGAACCTTGGACCCCTCAAATGGCCAAGAAGTCCTAGATTCAAAACGTATGACCAGCAAAAACCTGTTAACGCGTTTTAGTTCTGTTTTAGGTGTTTTTGTAAGGTCTAGAGTGAGGGAAGCAGGGCCACTTGCCCATTTCTAGCATTGGCCACTTCCCTTGTATTGGCCAGGGCCTACACATCTTCACCTACAATAAAGAAAACTGTTCTCACAAGGAAACCGGGAAAGGCAACCCATCCTGAAACCTCTGAAAACTAAGTCAGAGGATGGCACTGACAGGAGAGAAACTATACCCATCCTGGTGTTGGAGAAAATGGATTGTGATCACATGGAAAGTCATGAGAATTGTGTTTACTTCTCCAAGGATATTTTTCATGTCTCTCCGAACTGACTTGCAAATTAAGCATGTTGGTTGTTTTTGTTGGTTTACACCTTGCCACCCAGAAGAAAAATTCTGAGAGCTCTGAATATTTTTGAAGTAAATTGCAAAAGCAAAGCAAAACAAAACAAAGAGACTTGGGGGTAGGCACAAAGAGGCAGTGCCATTCAAGATGTGAAAGTGGGGTGAGTGGGCGTAGCCTTTCTGGGAGCCTATTTCATAATGTTTACCAATATCAATGTGTGACTTCCCTTTTAGGAATTTATTCTAAAGAAATTATTGGATAAGTGAATAACGGTTAAGCACGAGGAGTTTTAGCATTGTAACAGGGAACACTGAAAGACAACTAAATGTTCATCATTAAGAGCTGGCTAAAAAATGCAAAATTCTATACTCTACAACTATAAAAGTGATGTTATAGGTATATATTTATTAACGTGGGAAGGTAGGTGTCCAACATACAATGTTAAGTTCAAAAAGCAGATTATACAACATTTATAATTTTTTTAGAGGCTATATATAGAAAAACTAGAACGATATATAGTTGACCAAAATGTTAGTATTTATGGATGGTGAATTAGAGGGGATTTTTATTTTCTTTTGCAAAGATTTTTGAATTATTTGAAAATTTTAATGATAAAAATGCATTGCCTTTAGAAATTAGTTAAAACACTAATGCAGAAAAATAAAACATTCCTCCGCCGCCATCGCTCTTCTGATCAACAGAAAAAGAGTCATCTGAAGTGATGTTATGGAAAGACTCAGCTTCCCTTTATTGAGGAGGCATGAGCAAAGAACACTAAAGGATTTGGTCTTGACCTACCAGCACCATATAACTGTTGTTCAAGCGTATTCTCCAGTGAGATGAGAATGGAATGGTGAAACCACAAGTGGGCTCAAAACCCCAGCAGATGACTTTCCCAGGAGTCCATGTTTCTCTCTTCCCTTAAATCAGGGTACAGATGCTGAGAGCTCCTCTATTAAGCTAACCTGTTCTACTTAATAAAACAAGAACAACTCTGGAGTAGGGTGCTTGCCAACTGAAAAATCTGTAGCACTATTTTTCTATTAAAATCTTATCCATGTTTTTCCTATTGGAACCTGGAAACTGGACAAACTCTGAGGGAATCCGAAGGAATCTCTTTAGAAAAGAATTCTGTTAACACCAAAAGCTCCCCGAGCACTACCCCAAAAAAATGCTAGGTTGCATTATGCTGAAACGTAAAAGCAGGGTTCAAACTCAAAATGATGTGTCCTTCACCCCAGGCTTTGTGCACATCAGGGCTTATGCATTTGTACACTGATCCCCACACATTTCTGCATCTCCCTGCTTCATAATTTCACAATCAGTTCCAGATTTCCTGTTTCTCCCACAATGTAAGGCATAAAGTTCCAGACTTGGAAGATGCAACATTTAAGAGCATAGAAGTACAATAAAAAGTATGATAAAAATAAAACCAAAATTGACGTTTTGTTGCAGACCTACTGAGAAATAACAAATTAAATATATACTTTGGGACCCTTAGAAACTGTTAGAACACAGACATGTGTAAGGATTTCATGTGTAAAATGAACCCTTTGGTTGGTAGACCTCCTTCCCAACAAACAGCAGTATAGGAAGCTAAAAGGGTTCCTATGTGCAGTAATAAACACACCAGTGTCTTAGGCATGCCTGCCAAGGCACTCTAATGCTTCTCTCAAAATTCAGAAGTCTGTCCCTAGATTTCAAGACAGAGTACACTGAAAGATCAGGTTAATCTAGGATAAACTTCATCTCTTGAGTTCAAAGACAACTGGCCTCTCTATGGGTTTCAATTGGAGGTTTCTTTGAAGGATTACTCTCAAATTCATTAAAGAAATTTCACTGACTTCACAGACTTTGGCATTAAATAGATAACCTGAGCTCTTCATTGCCCTGCAAAATGACTGTTCACCTTTGAAGCTCTGCAAATTGGGATTAAGTTGGCTGTTTGCCTTTTACCTTGAAGATGACTCCACTCCATTGATCAGTGAGTCCCCGGGCAATCACCTGGTTGATCAATGACATAAAATTTATCTCTACAATGTGTCTCTTTTAAAACACACATCCTTTCATGAGTTGGCTTTGTTATGATTTTTGCTTTGCATGTAGTGTTAAGGCTTGATAATAATGCTACCCACCCCCCCGACACACACACAAAAAAAATTCTGGAAGTAAATCATGTTTTTAAAATCCAAGTTTAATTTTCAATTAACTTGAAAGATGCATGAAGTTCTTAGATGTATCAATTCATTTTTAAACTCTGCTTTGAATTTCGCCTACGTGAGCCCCGTAGATAACAAGGCGTTTCATCAGACCGTGGAGTGCTCTCTGGAGCAGCATTGACTTGCTTTTCACAATGACTCTGCACATTCCAAAGAAGGCTTGGCATAAACACATACGCTTTCACCCTCTAACCCCACCGTCTGCTTCCTCTGCACCCCATAATCTAAAACATCTCTTCTTCACAGGTATATGGTCTTGGATTTGTCACAGTATACGTGAGACTTTACAAGGCCAATAAAATGACAGCTGCACAGAGGGGACTGGGTGGCTTTTACCAATTCTGAAACACCACTGCCTTTAACTCGCAGGGATCAGGGACTTGAAAGCACTCCGATTCACGATTCACTTAGCTCTGTGTTTGTCATAAAGTTAAGGCTAATCAGATTTTCCCCTATCTTAAATCCTCAAGCTTCTCCTATGCAAACTTAACTGATGGAAGATGTGATTATGCCTTCTCAGGTCATAAATTCTAGATATTTATAACATAACTGTTGTCATTTAGGTCAATTAAGATGCTTTTACTGGCTCGGAACAACTACCTATGGGGCTTGTCAAATACTCTGACAGTGGTTTATGACCTTTACGGTGATTTTATCTTACAGGGATATGAAAGATGGGTGCCATGTGAAAAGGACCAGGAGGCTCTTGAAGCACTTTCCCCATGCTATGCTCACCCATACCCCATGTCCATTCTGTCCCCTTTCTTACCCATAAAAACCACGATTTGGCTCTAAAAACCTCCCCTAGAGTTGGCTTCTTTGATCACCTTTTCTCTTCCAAAGACCTAAGAGCCCCCTCCCCCTAAGAGGAGATAACACCTCTTGAGACACTGCTATAAAACACCCAAGTGGTAGGCTGCCGAACACCCAGCTGGGAATGCCAGACTTCCACATGCATAGTATGTCCCTAAAGACAAGTGGGTTTTGCTTTTCCCATGGGGCAAATACTCCCTCATGAAAAGCAGAATAGGGTGACACAAACGAAGAATGGAATATATTGGGTAATTTCACAGACAAGTCATATGATAGCGTCTCCTTTTCCCTTATGGAATATCACTTATCTGCTACCATTCCCCTCCTGCTGTTCCTTCTTTCAGGAAGGCCCCTGGGTACCCAATATTCCAGGGACTGTGTTGGGCCAGGGACACAGAGATCAAGAAAGTCCCTGGCTGGCTAAAGACAAAGCCATATTAATAATTGTAATGCAAAGTGTTAACAGGCAACAAGAGAGTCACGCACAGCAAATTCTGGAAGCACTGAAAAGTGGCGTTTCTACTTTTGGCGGGGAGGAGAGATGGTCAGGGACGAGTCCCTGGGAAAAGGAATTCCTAGTCTAAGCCTTAGAAAGTGCAAGGAGACAGCTGGGCCAGGTGGGGCAGAAGAGTATTTCCAGAAGGAAGAGCAAGAGCATAGGCATGGGTTTGAGGAGGTCTAGGAAGTGTGGGCAGTACCAAGTGACAGTGCTGGCCCAGGCAGTCACAAATTCCTCAAAAGAGTCAAACAGTCAAAACACACTCGTTCATTTTCAAGAGTCCTGTGGAAGTCTTTGCTGTTGTTAAAAATGGTAAATATTCCACTTTGTTTGTTTATACTCTACCTTATTCCAGAAAGGATTAAAGCATCTAATACCAAATAGAAGAGGCTCATGTTACTGGAGAGGGGAGCAGTGAGGGACGGAGTTACATCTGCCATGCAAATGCCAAACTGGTTCTGAGTAGGGCTTGAAGAGTACAGACTCAAACTCAGAAAGCTTTTCTAAATAGAATATTCTGATTCACACACAATTCCCCAGCCGCTGGGCAACTCAGGAGGAGCTGAGAATCCATTTCTAGAAGAGATGTGGGAACCGAAAAGCTTTATCAGCTAAGCAAAATTCCAGATAAAGAATCCGCATCCTCTCATTTGTTCTCCATGCCCAGGTGTGTACTTACCTGTGTCTGACCTGAGGAAGGTGCAAAGCAGCACAGTGCAGGGGAAGGCACAGGCTCCACAGCCTGGTTTGCATTTCAGCTTCGCCACTTGGGTAAGTCGCCTAGGCTTTCCGTCCCTCAGTGTTCTCACCTGAAGACGTAGCTAATAGCAGTCTCTACCTCGGAGGATTATTGTAAAGATTGCAAGAATTAATACATGTGAACAGTGCCTGGCACATTTGAGGTGCTCAATAAAAATTGCGTGTAATAATTATTTTCTAGTCCTCTGCTAAACACAGAGAGAACAACTGAAGCAAAGACCATTGCTTCGTCATAAGGAACATCCAGTCTAGCTGGAGATAAGATCACCATGGGGAAACCATGGTGGTGGAGAGAAAGGAGTTCTGAGGAAAGTTGGGTTAGAACCCTAACAGCTTCAGGAGGTCAAGAGAGTGGGAGATAATGACGTTTTCAAAATTTTAGAGGAGGCTTCCTAAAGGAGCGTATCTAGGCTGAATCTAACAGGTAAGCTTTAGGCAGATAACAGGGCATTTCAGATAATGGCAAGCAATAATCACAAAGACATGGAAAAAGGAACGAACACTGTATTTTTAGAAGAGGAAAAAAATACCCCATTATCCGGGAGTAGTGGAAAATTCATAAAAACTGCTCAAGGGGACCCATTTGGGAGGAATTTGAGGACCAGGCAGAGGTAGTTGAGCCTGATGTGGTTGGAAATAGGGAGGAATTGGCCATCTGTCATCAGGGGAGGGGCACCTAGAAAGTGGTGTGTCAGGAAGGTGAACCTGGCTGAGGCAGCAGGTTGGATGGGCTGGGAAAATTCTGAGTCAGGGAAACCACCAAGAGGCTGCCTCAGGGGTGAGGTGATACAGCTCACGCCAGACTGGTGCTGAGAGGACAGACAGGAAGTGGTCGATGGGTGAGGCTCTCTGTGGGAGGAACTCACTGGCCCTGGCCAGTGACTAGACATAAGGTCTAAATGCACGGGGTCTGGAGTCTGCCAGAATGGGTCTGAGGCCCGACTTGGCCACTCAGCAGTCTTGCCTGAGGGCACTGACTCAGTGCAAACCAACTTCTTCCTTGGCAAAATGGGAATCAGAGTGCCTACTTCACATGGTCAAGAGCACTTAGCATAAGGTCAGGCTCATCACCACAGTGGTCAAAAGCTGGTAACCATTTCTGTAGTGTTGGTATGATAAAGAAGAAGGAAGAAAAAAATGAGAGGCCAGAAAACTGAGGTTCTGTACCCCGTTCTGAAGCCACTGATTGAGACACAGTCCTGCTCAGTCCCTGGCTCCCTCTTGCAGAGACCTCATTAATGTTTAATCTCAGCTATTTAATGCCTCATAGATGTAAATGGAGACCTGCTTATTGTGTTCCTTTTATTACATACCCAACCCATTTCCATCTCTCCATGGAAACCAAGTCTTTCCAAATATATCAAATCAAAAGAAAATGGTTAATAACTTTGTTTCATTTAAAAGAAACAGCTTAAGTTTAAAAAAAAAAGGTAAGTACTTTTCACTTTATTTCATAAGAAGAGGGAGGAAAAAAGATGACACACTGTGCTAGTGATTACCTGCCCATTTTAAGCCCTGTCAGCAACACAAAGACTCAAACCAAAGCGAAATCCAGGCTGCATTATCTCTTTAAGCCCCTGTGTTACCTCCGGGGACTGAAAGGTATGGCTGCCTTTCTACAGCAGCTTTGTGGTAGGTTCAGAAAACCTTTAAAGAAGTATCGTGTTATCTCAGGAAGGTGTGTTCCAAAGAATCTAAACTGGATGTACTTCTGTTTTAACTGCTAAAAAATGTTTCTCAGCTACCTAAGTTTCCCAAAGTCCGTTTTGCACAATACAAATTGCAGAGGTGAGTCATGTTTGACCTAGTAAGTCTGGAACAGGCAGCTAAGGAAGTGGTTGGCACAGGGAAATTCCTCCTTAGCATGCCTTTTTGACCCTTGTAGAGCTATCCTTGATGGCCGTGAGTGCGCTAGCCTTTGCCTCCCTCTCAAGCTCGAGGTATTTGGAAACAAAGTTTTGAGAAAAGCCACAAAGTCAAAGGACGCAGGCAAATGACTCGCTGCTGATCAGCACCAGTGATCAGCCCTGGTGGGTCACCATGTAAGGACTTCTGACCCTTCAAGAAACCAGCAGGACAGAAATGAGGGAGTAACTTCCCTAAGTCTGCTAAAGCATATGCTCTGAGGACCTTCCAGTCAACCTAGACCCTAGAATGCCTGGGCAATTATCATTTTTTTCCACTCTTTACACATGCAACTGATTAATATTACAACATAAATGAGCTTTTACTAGCCAGTCCTGCTTCCTTACTGAATAAAGACCAAGCCAGTGATTGCTTTTATTACAGAAGGAAATACATGGCTTCTCACCAATCCTTTGGATAAGGTGACATGGAAAAAGTAACCTCTAACAGATGCGTGGTACAAGAGAATTGCTACTGCTCACCAGAGAAATAAAACCCAAGGAGAAATGCCTTTAGCCACCACAGAAACTCCGCAACACTCATAACTTGCTGTCCACGCATAAGAGCACAGTTGTAGGTCCCCGGAGGTCCCCTAACCAGTTCTGTTCAACATGTTAAGAGCCATGTAACCCTAGGCAAGTGACATCTCTGAATCTCAGTTTCCAGCCTTTAAAATGGAACCACTATCTACCCAGCCTCACAGGATGTACAGGTCAACTGGGTTAGTGCATAGAAAGTCTTTAGGACTGCACCTGGCATGTGGGAATCATTCTATAAATATTAGCTACCACTATTAATGTAAGATTTAAAAAGCACAGCCTCTGTCCCTCTGGACAGTGTTGTTATTCGGGGTTATGAGGAAATTATTTTCAGTGGAGACATCCTCCTTGAATGAGATAGAACACATTGGAACTTGGCTTCAGTTCCATAATACTGTTGGCTTAACTATTTCTTTAGAAATTTCTTTCTTCTGTGGGTCTGTTTAGCGATCATCTTGTGACAGCAGACTGAACTGGCCCTATGGGTGACCAAATGTTGTCACTTTAATACCTGGGATCTGTAAATTGTCTAGACAAGAACAATGAGAAGAACAATGTCTTAAAGTCATGGAGCCACGGGAGCTGCCCAGGCCCCTGAAACCCTGTCACCTCTCGTGGTAGAGGCACCAAGAGGGAAAGTGTCACGCCCCGTGTTACAGGTAATGAAAGGGACAAAGGCAGGACTGAAATCCTCCATCTAAAGACTTTCCTGGCCACTTCCACTTTTAATTAAAGATACTAGCTGTTCTTTAGAATTTCAATAGAACTTGACTATAAAATCATCTGGACTTGGTGCCAATTTGGGGTGGGAGAAAAGGGATGAGGGTCGTATTTTAGCTACTGGTTCAGTTGTTTCAGTGGTTACTGATACATTCAGGTTTGCTTTATATTTTATTTTGAGTACATTTTGGAAATCTTTAAAGGAAATTGCTCGTTGTATCTAATTTTTAAACTATATTGGCACAAAGTTATTCATAATACATTTTATCATTAAAAAGTCCCTATTGCATCTGTAGTCATATCTCTAGTTTCATTCCCAATGAAGCATGTTGTATCTTCTGTACTTCCTTTCTTTTGTTTAACCTGGACAAAAACGAGACTATAGAAGAGACGTTCAACAGAACTTCCCGTGACAATGGAAATCTATTATCTTCATTGTATGACGTGAATAGACCTGCACTGTTCAACACTAAGGCGTTAGCCACTAGCTCAGTGTGGCTACTGAGCTCCTAACATGACAAGTGTGAGTGAGAAATTGAATTTAAAATTTCGTTGAGTTTTAACTAATTTAAATTTAAATAATCACATGCGGTTAGTGTTTACCACAGTGGACAGTGCAGAACTACATATATTAATATACAGTCTTTTCAAAGATTCAGCTTTTATTTTTGTGGATCACCTCTTGTTATCATCATTGATGTTTTCCATTTCATTGACTTATGCCTTTGCCTTAAAAAACAATTCTTCCTTCTATTTCTTTATGTTTACTCTGTTTTCATGAAGACCAATTATTAGCCAAAAAGCAGACCGGGGCAGGGTTCTTTGGAGGCCTGAATCCCTTCTTCCTGGGATTCAAGTCCCAGAGGCTCGGTAGGAAAGGCCCAGGAAAAGGTGACAGAAAAGAGAAGATGAAAAGCTGACGGCTTCCGGAGGAGAGCCGGGCCGGGAACCTGGCTGTTAAGAATGTTTTCTCTCCTCCCCCAAATGAGTTAGTTGATGCCAGTGTGATATTGAAAGGGAAATCAACATGCGTGAAGAGCAGGTTGTGGACTTGAACTCCCAGGTAACTGGATTCCTCCCTGGGACTTAGGCTCTGACACACGGTACTTTGGAGACAGTGTCCTGCTAGCCTTGCTGAAATCTGGACACCACGGGCCTTTTTCATATGCAGATTTTTTTCTTCATATAAATGGAGTTCAGAACCAGGAGCTTAGCTATCCAGGGATTGCACCATTTGGGACTAAGAAGTAGAAATGGAGGCAACAGAAAAAGACGCAGATGTACCGCTGGACAGGGACGGGAAGAAATCTCCCTCTTCCTGGAGGGAGTCTGTCTGCAGCTCGAAGAGGAGAACCACCCTCCATAAAACAAGAATTCATTGCACTTCCAGTCCCCTGGGCCTGGCTGCTCAATTGCAGCCAAGGAGCAGTACGTATTGTGAAGCTCCCTATCGTAGGGGAGGGATGCCAGGGCAGCGGGGTGACAGGGCGGCGGCAGCTCCCAGAGACGATCACAAGTCACTGACTGCACCGTGAACTCTAGAAGGATTAGGCTGCTTCTGTTTTGATGCCTGGGGTTGGAAGAAAGGTGAGAGGCTTATCCCAGAAGGACTCTAAAACACCAGAAATAAAAAGAATGAACCTTAAACACACTGAAACTTACAGTGACTTTAAGAACATGTTAGGAAAAGTTAGCTTATGATTTTGAAGTTTCCCGGTGATTTTACCAGAGTAATTCAAGTTGTCTTATAATATTCCCTGCCTTGCGCTATTTTTGAATTGTATTCTAAATGATCTAAACACCTCTGTTACGTAATTACCGGTATACCCAGAAAGCCACTAGCTGTTCCCTGATAATGTGTTTTATTAAACAGCCAGGTGCAGAGCCAGGCGCTATGTCAGGGGCTGAGCTCACAATGATAAACTGTATAGCTAAGGTACTTATCATGGATGGATATTCTACTGAAGACAGGCAGACATGTTAACAAATAAATAACTTAATTCATATGGTGACAAGAGCTATCATGAGTGCAAAACAGGGAATGTGATAGAGAAGACATGGGGGGCAGGGGAGGGCCTGGGGATGGTCTGGGAGGGCCTCTTCAGGAGGCAGCAGCTAAGCTGAGCCCAGTGTGAGGAGAAGGAGCCAGCCTTCTAAAGATGGAGGAGGGGGGGTTCCAGGCACAGGAGACAGGAGGCTCAGAGGTCCTGCGGTGGCAATAAGCTACTCCTACTGGTGGGGAGTGGCAGAGAAACAGCCAGGGTTCCAGGAATTGGGTGAAACAGTGCAAGATGGTATGATAGGAGGAGAAGAGGGATACTAGAGCCAGACTAGGGGAGCTCTTGTGAGCCACAGTAAGGACTCTGGATTAATTAAAGGTTCATGAAATATTTGAGGCTACTGTCTTAAGGTATATTGTCAGACAAGACAGTTTTTATACTTCCATACTGACCCTCAAAGCACAGTAGACCCCAATCAAGGCACGTTTTGCTCAAAGAAAGAGCAGATTACACCAGTGCTATTTGCTCAATGAGTTGGGCAAGAAAACAAGTTCTTTCAAGAACACCCACGTGTGCCCACTGTAAAGACACTACTATAGGGGCTTCGCAGAGCTCAGGGCCTCGCTGGTGGGCACACAGTCAACCTGGGCAGGCCCAAAGCCCTTGGCAATCATCAGTGCTTCCGCCTCTGGGTTGTACACAAAGATTTTTTTTCCTCTGCCACTGGGAAAAGTACACAAAAATAGGTGTGCCACTTGAAAATCAAACAGAGAGTGAATGCCCAGGGCAGCTGAGCCATGATCTAGATAACACTGGAGAATCTAAGAGTGGGAAGTCACATAACATAAAAATAAGAAAGAGAGAAGGAATCATGGCAGTAATGATCGGTTTGGAAAAAAAAATAGATGGAAAGAATTTGGAAGGTAACAACTTCCAGATGGTCCTGGTGGTGAAGATAGCTATATATAGAGAAAGAGGGGCTAATTAGTTCCTGGGCCGAGGCCCCAGTTTCTGTTAAGTGAGTGATTGTCTCGTGGTGGTTTAGTTCAATACTAGAGGACACACACCACATCACGAGTAAATTAAGTATTCGGCTTTTGTTCCCCCCAAGCAATGGGAATTGCCTAACCTTAATACAATTAATTAAGACTCAATGAATGTTTAATTTAGTTCTGGTGCTTATACCAGGGACACAATGGGCTCTTTGTTTTGGCCAAGCTCCTAAATATTGGGATAAGGGGAGAAAGGCTGAAAAAGAGCAAGGGATGGTCAATAGCTTTCCCCTAAATACCGAGATTCACAAGTTGGTTTCCAAACGTAACAGCGAATTCAGTGAAATCCAAGAGATTGCCCTTGAAGGAGGCTGTGGCCCTTCCAGGAGGAAAGAACAAATGTTGCATGACGCCTCTGTGTTGGCACTGAAAGTTACTAGCCAGTTGTTCAAACGCCCCCTCCAAAACTCTAGCTCTGCCAATTAAATGGCCCATCTTTACAGCACACGCTCAACTAAATTCTCATTTGCTTCCTCCTGTTGTTGAGTCAGGAGCTAGTGGCAGAGATCTGAAAAGAAGGTTGAGAAAATTTAAGAGGTAGGAATAGTCATTGGAATGCTCTTTCCAGAATGCTGTGACCAAATGGACAGTTTTTGGCCAGCCACCAAGCATCACCTGACAGGTGTCTAGACAAAGATGTGGGGATTTTTATAAATACAGAATCCACACTACTGGCTCCTGAGAGAATTCCACAAACAGCAAAGATAATGACAATAAAAAGTGCTTGCATTTACTGTGTATGTACTCTGTGTTAGCCCTATGTGTGGTGTTCCACCTATATTATCTCATTTGATTTTCACAATGATGTTGAGTGGTCAGCGCTCTCATCCCCTGTGGGACATATGCGGAAGCTGAAGCTTTGAGATACTAAGTCCTTGCCCCAGGTCTCCTAGCTAGCAAATGAGGAACTGGGATTGCAACCAAGGATGCTTGACCCTGGAGTCTGCACTAACTCTTGCTCACACCTGATACTGTGCTGAGTTACTCTCTAGATGAACTCCCACTGGGTGGATAAACGAGAGGGATTGCCAAACAGCTGGCTCTCTCTATGCACACCAGCAGAGGAAGGTTTGATCCTTTAGCCAAAGCAGAAATGTGTGCTATGTGCCCCTTTACGTACCAACCTGCAGAGCTGGCAAAAGGTGAGCACCACTGGTGGACCCACAGAACAGCAGCTTCCCATGCTGGTCACACTGGATCTGAGATTAACTGGTTGGAGAAGAGAAGCAAGGAAGAAGCCCAGGGTATAGATGACTGTGAGGTTCAAGTCAATTTTTTTTGGGGGGGGGGCGGGATTGGGTCTTAATCCACTACTGGAAGGTTGTCAGGCCCTGGGAGACCAGGTGAGATGGACATAAGGAGGCAAGGAGTATTGACCCAAATACCCATCTCTCTAAAGTGTAGTTTCAGTGGAAGCCCAATGGGTGGCCCAGAGACATCTAGCTTGGCCAGGGGTTAATTATCCGCCCCCATGCTATAGGATCTTTAGCAGCCTGAGGTTGAATGAGATTGACTGCAGTCCTAACCTAGAACTTTAAGACCACTCCATAGAAGATAAAAGTCATCTAAACAATCATTATATCATAAAATGTAGAGCTAGTAAGACTCTTGGAGATAATTTAGAGCAGTATCATCTCCCTCCCAATTAGCACCAACTTACACCAAGATCCTCAATATAATTATGTAGAAGAAAGAAAGAGAAGAAAGAGGGAAGAAAATTGGGTAGTCAGCTAGCTAAGTTTCCAAGAGGCTAAAGGGTCCCAGAGTAGTGGCAAAACTAGGACTAAAACACAAGTATCAAAATTCCTAACAGGTAATCTTCCCATTTTATCATCCTGTCACTGTTTTTTCCTGAGTATCCACAAATTGTCCATCTGTCCATCTATCCATTTAATCAAGAGAATCCTTATTGTCTACTGTCTGCCAGGCAGATAGTGCAAAGATGAGTAATGTCCCTCTTTTGTGGGCTGTAGGACAAATAACCGATGTCTAGTACTGTGCCTGGTCTACATAAGCAGTACTCAGTAAAATTTTGCTAAAGAGATGCATGAAATCACCCACATAACATAATCCAAGGTAGATCGTAAGGAGTTAGGAACACCGCCAAAATTGAAAGAGTACCTGGTACAGAAAAGACACTCTATAATAATTGTTGAATGAGTGAGTAGATGAACAAACAGGAATCCAGCATAATTTACATTGCTGGGCTTTCAGAACACTAGGCAGTAGGGTCTCTGCGGGAATGACTCCCTTACTTGACTTTTTCTAGGGGATCTTGTCTCAGTTCAGGAGCTAAGATCTCAGGACTCTGGAATCAGAAAGACCTGCATTAGAATCCTGCTCTGCCACAATTCACCCCATGTCCTTTGTCTTCTCTGATTCTTACAAAATAATAGAACCTCCCTCATGAAGTTGCTGGGAAGATTAAAACTTGGTCAAGTAAAATGCTCAAGAAATACAAGTAAATCTACCAGGAATTCCTATCAGTCCTAACTAAAAGCTTTTATCTCCCATCCGTTTATCCATCTACCTATGTATCTACCTACACATGCATGTATTTAATTATGTATCTATGTGCACTTCCTGTTTACCAGGCATTATCTTAGCAATCTAGAAATATTGACACATTCAATCCTCATAATAACCTTATGAGTCAGGTACTATTATCTCCCATTTTGCAGATAAGGGAAACAAGGAGCAGAGACGTTAAATGGCTCACCTAAGTCAGACAGCTAAAGACTGGCTGAGCTGGGGGTTCCCATGCAGGCAGCCTGGCTTCACCATCCGTGCACCTAAATGCCGTGCTGTGCTGCCTGGCGACAGGTGAGGCAGGCTCACTCTCTGTCCCCCGAAAACATGAATGGTCTTTTCACCACTGTTCCTGCATGGTTCAAAACTCAGAGACAGGTAACTTGTATGAGACAATACCTTACAATTTTAAAAAAAGTAAACATCAAAATGGTCATGTCAAAATGGCATGTCAGCCTGGCAAGATAGAATCCAAACCAGCTTGGCCAAGGAGGAAGCTGAGGACCAGAGAAGGCACGTGGTTCACCCAAGCAAACGGCACCGGGACACCAGTGACTGGACCCTTGCTACTCACAGCTCTTGCAGCACCGTCAGGCTGTGACAATGTGGTTCCTCCGCACGCGACACAGCTGGGTGGGTCTGGAATCTTGATTCGATTTCAGGGAAAGCCCAAGATGTCCAGACAACTCTGCTGACATTTCTTGCCTTGGAAGATTTGGCCGCTGCCTCATGCATCATCTTCTGAACCCTGTCCCATACGCCCTAATTCTTTGTCATCATAGTCATATTTATAGTTATAATAAAAATAATAGTTTTTACTCATTAGCATTATGAGCCAGAAACTTCACATATGTTATCTCATTTAACCTCGCCACAGCCCCACGGGTTAGAGGCTGCGGTCCACATTTTAAAAATGGTGTGCGGAGGTTTCCTTTATTTCTCTGTCTGGCCACCTGCCCGTCCCTACGACACGCTGGGCCTGCGCCAAGCACGGGTAGATGCGCAACGCTGCTCCTGTTCTCATGGGGTTGATACAGTCCACAACTGGGGGAATGCGACAAAGCACACGAGGAGCTGGAAGGAGAGAGTGTGGGCATGTGGTGAGGGAACCTGCCCAGGCTGGGCGCAGGGAGGTTCTCCCTGCGGAGCAGAGGGAGGGCCTGAGCTGGAGCTGACTGAGCCAAGGGGGTGCGCAGGGGCAGGGTGGCAGTGCGAAGGGCGTGCGCATGTGCTCCCGTGTGAGCAGGATCATGAGACCTGCAGGGCTGGGCCCTGCCTTGCCTGGCCCATGGCTAACGGCTTGTCTTGGTGGGAGTAGGGCACACACCCAGCTCACTGTCTCCACCGTGCCATTCTGCCTGCCCCTTGTGTAGCACAAAGTTCCACGACCTCCTCATAGCGAGGACTGTATCGTCTATGGGACAGAAATTACATGATGACAAAGAAGCATCAGGAATACGTTAACCCTTTTAAATTATTTTGTATTTTATCAACCATACCAAATCTGCATATATTTGATAAAATAGTCAACTGTTCTATGTTATTTACTTACTGATCCAGTGGACCCACTGGCACATTTGGGGACCCTATAAAATAACTCCATGTTCCTTGCCTACAAGGGTTCCGAAAAGGTGACTGGTGCATCTATCTCCCTCTGCTGGGCTGTGAGCCCCTTAGGGGCTGCTCTTTATTTCGGTGCCTGACATATATGAATGATAGGTGTTTAATTCAACATGTGTTGACGAACAGATACATGCATGAATGCTCAATGGCCTTGCATTCATTCAACAAATATTTATGGAGTGCCTACTCTGTGCCAGGCACTGGTCTAGACCCTGGAGCTGTAGCAGTGAGGAAAATGGGTAAAATATCTGCCCTTACGGAGCTTACGTTCTACTGAGTCCAGGAAGAATTAATATGTTTCTCCTCTCATACTTCATCGAAAAGCACAACTGCACCTTTAAGGATTTCGTCCTTGATTCTTTTTAATCGACACAAAGATCACACCAATGCACACCTCTCCAGTCCCCTTTCCTTCTAATAACAAAACACACCATGCTTGGGAGTCAAGGGTCCCCAGTGGGAAATGCCACGTGCTCTGCCTGCCTCCCACATGGCCCGCTGGAGGCTCCATTTGTGTTCCAAGAGCCGGGGACTTGTCACTCCAAAGGAGCCCCTTCAGATGTGGTGAGTTTGTCAGTACTTATCAAGCACAGCCGAGACCTCTGCATTAGGACGGCTTAGCACAAAAGGATCTGGTTCTTTCCTCTCCCCAAGTATGTAGTTTTTATAGTGGATATGAAGGGGTGGTTAGGAATTCAGGTCATGGAATGCCCCAGACACGAAGAGAGTTTATAAGAATCTGCTCATGCCATACGTGACAGACAGAAGTTGAAGTAATTTATTTTCTTTGGATATTATATTTTATGTATCCATGCATTCTCCCAGGACAGCCAATGCACAGACTGCCTTGAAATTACTTGGGATGTAGGTCCACCATACATCCACACGCCTGCTGTTTATTGGGACCACTTGCTCCTTTTCTATGATCCTGCCTGAATTCTACCTATTAAATATTGTCAGTCCCAGCTGTAACATAATCCTGGCTGAGATTCACATGCAAGATGTAATCTTGACAAGCCATTTGGAATCTCTTCTAAAAAATATGTAAAAGCCAGCATTCTTCCAGAGGAATGAATCAGACTGATAAAAATGTCTACAGGGGAAGCCTAATCAGTTCATATGAGAACCTGTCAGTAGAACCTCTACTTAGACTGTAAGATTAAACCATCTTCATAAATCGTCATTAGAAGGAAGCGTGATCCATTCGGCTACGACGGTCTTCTCCTATTTCCAGATGGAAACTCTGGTTTGCATTTATTGCACGGAGACGCTGGCAAAGCCATGTCTAGAACGAGCATTAAAGGATAACGAAATCTCACTTTTTCTCGCTAATAGTGGTTATTTTTAACCTGCTAAAGCAGGAGGCAGCTCTTCCCTTTCCCACAGAAGTTCGGAGAGTTCAGAAGCGGAAAACCTACCTCGCTTTATTTTTTCTTTTTTCTAAACATCCTCTTTTTGACCTCTTATCCAGATAATCACCCGCTGATTATTTTAAAGATATGTTAATATTTAGACAAATCCTCCAAGATCTCCGCCAGGTTGGAACAGGAAATGTTGTATGTCGTTTTAGTGTTTATCAACATTAGTGGTGAAATCATATCATTACGAGGGAAAACATTTTCAGATGATTTTTTGATACTGTTTCAGGTAATCAGAGTGCAAGCTCAGGACCACGCACAATGAGGAGTCATCTCATCTCAACAGAGGCTCTGCCAGATAAGTAGCAACTTCACTCATCCATCACTTTCAACAGCAACTGTTTCTGTCAGAGATTTTTATTTGAAATCATTTTCTATCTTTCTCCCTTTCTCACAGTCATCCACGCTAATGCGGGAGAATGAGGAAAATGAGGGAGATGTCATCAAAGAGTAAGGCTGACAGCACAGAATTCAGGGACAACGAGGCCTAGATCTAGTCCTGGCTCTGCTCCTTGCTGGCTGATGACCTTGGGCCACTCATCCTCCCTCAGCAGCCTCCATTTCCCCATCTGCAAAATGGGATAATAACATCAGCACCTCACACAGCTGTTGCAAGGATGGAGCCCGCCCCTGGGACACTGGTGGGCCTAGCACAGCATATAGAGCATCTTAGATGATCAATAATTATTTGTGTAATGAATGAATAAATGGATCAATGAATGAATCTATTCCTACCAAAATGGTATTAATAATATTCTAAATCCGGGGTTGGCAAACTTTTCCTGTAAGGGGCCAGACGGTCAATATTTTAAGCTTTGCAGGCCATCTGGTTTCTGTCACGACTATTCAGCTCTGTGTTGTGGCATGAAACCAGCCACGGGAAATAAATGAATGGGTGTGGCTCTGCACCAATAAAACTTTATTTACAACAAGAGCCAGGGGACCGGATCTGGCCTGCAGGCCACAGTTAGAAGACCCCTGCTCTAAAGGCCTTGCTTACTAATGACAAACCAGACCTGACTCTCACAATAAGTGCTCAGTCATGACTTCTAAGCCCAGTTGGACCAAATCATTCAAAGGGAAACGAGGAGGCGATGAGAACAGTCCTTCCCAGCTTCATCCCAATCATGTGCTGTGCCCTGTCACAATCCCCCAACTGCTGCCAGCACCTGGCATGGTCTCACAGGTATGCCAGTCACCCTGCCCCCAGTCTCTATCCTGGGGACTTGCCCATCCTATAAACCTGTAAGCTGTTGCACCAGTTCCTCTCGGGGCCAGGCCTGTGGCTGAGGCCCTGGCAGGCTGCAGATGCTCCTAGGTCGCTCCCGTTCTTTTCCTTCGCACACCAGTGACAGCCCTGCTTTATCCAAATCCTCAGGGAAATTCCTCACCCCTGTCCAGGTAGAAAAGTGGAAATGCAATTCCCTAGCTTCCTTTTCATCTGCGGAGCACAGAATCGCACTGTGGAAGATGGAGAGGCATGAACCAGAGCTGCTAAGAGGACAGGTGGGACTGGCTGAGGTGCCAGCTCTGCCTGCGGAGCACCTGTGATGTCCCAGGCATGGCAGGGAGCCAGCCGCACGTGCAGAGGGAGAAGTGAAGCTCAGAAAGCATAAAGGACTTGCCCAAAGACACCGACAGGGAGCAGGGACTGTCGTCCAAGCTGGTCTGACCCAGGTCTGACCAATGCTAAAGCCCAAGTTATTAAAAACCACTCTCTGTCCGTTAGTACAAATGGCAGCTCTAATCCACTGAGTACTCAATGGAGTCAGGCTTTCAAATGCAGTACGAATCACACGTATTTTACTTACTGATGTGTTTACTTGTTTTTGTCCAACTCCCCTACTAGACAATAAACTCAAAAGAAACTGTTCTCTGTATTCAGCATGGTCCCTGACAGATTGCAGGTGTCCATTACATATTTATAGAATTAGTTAATAAAGAAAAGTAATGAGGATATTAGACGGCTGTAACCACGTGCGGGCCAGGCACTGGGCTAAGAATTTGGCAAACATTATCTCACCGACCTTTCCAACTCCACAAGTTAGTTACTATTACTTTTCCCATTTTATTGATCATAGAACTAAGGTTCTGAAAGGTTAACCCTTTTAGCCCAAGGTCAGGAAGCTAACAAAGGGCAAAAGCAATAACCGAACCCAATTCTGTTAGGCCATTAACCCGGATTCCTCTTGCTTCACTCGGTTCCTCCCACACAACCATCTCCCTCGTCCCGACCCACACAGGGAGCCGCTGCCCAGGCCCGTCGCTCCCAGAGCAAAAAGTCATCCTTTCTCTTCTCCCTGACCATGATTGTTCCTACTGTCTGGAAATTGCCCTCACCTGTAAAATCAGGATAATTTTCCATTGTCGACACACATCCCAACCTCCTCCATGGGGTTTTTGTGAGAATTAACTCCATTTGCAGCTATTAATTAAGTTGTTAAAAGCACAAATAACCTTTTCTCCATTTTTACATGGCTTCCCAAGTGGTTAAGGCCACGTTCTTTCTTGGTGCAAGCGCAAGGAGCTCATAACTTTTCAATGGATTATGAAGGTTATTCCCCCAGGGGCTCAGCAAAGCAGTCATCGCTGGGCATAGCTTTGGCATTACATCAGCGAATTCAGTCCTTCCTGAGCTAACGGTGGTTCTTAATAATATTATTGGAATTATTATTACCTTCAATTAAAAGGTTGGCCATGAATGACTTACTACTTCAGAGAGATTCCCCAAAGAGTCATGTTACACTTTGCAGTCTTTTCGCCAAAGGGCATCATAAGAGCAGGAACCAGAGTCCTTGCCCATCCATCAAGTAAACACATTAATTAATAAATACATAGCATTCAAATACTTTTATATTGTTGGCTGGTTACCAGGTTTTAAATTGACTTCCTTAAGGGTGGATAGGGCTGGCTAATCACTACCACTTTGTTCTAAAAATTAAAAGGAAATCAGGAAAACTTTAAGCATTTTTCTTTATTTTTACTCACCAAACTACATGCGAATAGTACTAACAGTACAGCTGCAACCTTCACAGGATGCCCCCAGCCCCTGCTTATCTTGCTGAAGACAGTAGGCAGCACAGTGTTTGGTTTCAAAGACAATATGATGAATGGTCCCTGGTAAAAGCAGTACCTACTACATCTCCTTTGACAATACCTGAGATCTGAGAACACCCCGGAGAAATGCCTTCAAAACCAGGTGAATTGCTCATCGGACCCAGGGTCAGTGAGCTGCTTCTGTATATGCACTTACAGCTGGAGGTAGTTCTCAAAGAAAAAACAGGAACGTGTAGGTTGGGCTAAAGAGGATTTGGGTTGTGCCCGTAATCTGATGCTCAGGCACCATGGAAATATGTCACTCACCTCTAGGGAGACCAGGTCCAGGTGCTAGGGCAGGAACACTACCTTCATCCACAAGGAGTAGTAATGTTAGCATGTCCCCAGACCAAATGGACAGAGAAGAAAACTATCTCAAGGGTGCCGGGATGAATCTTGGTGACCCACGTGCAGGACTTCGGGGGAGGAATAGCTGAGGAAAACAGTGTATTCATATACAGGAGGCCAGTGACCAGGACACAAGCCACAAAGAAGCCCAAGGAGCCTTCAGAAGGGAGAGAAAGCACAGGCTGGGGCTGAAGAGGAAGAAGACGGTGGGACACTCTGGTACATAATGTACATGAAAATATTAACAATTGTTGAGTCAATGAACAAATGAATGAATACTTGGGAGAGACCTAACATCCTGCTTGGCCTGAAAGCTCTGTCGACTTTGTTAGCAGCCAAGAAAGTGCACGTGTGCAGCACGTAGGTCAATTTCAACACTTACATTTAGAAAAGCTCTCGCTTTTAATCCAACCAACCTCAATCCGATCAACACGCATCGATTTATGCACTATAATTTCTGCGGGGCATGCGTGTGCATGTGCAAGCACATGTCTAATTTTTGTTTCTAATAAAACTAGTTACTTAAACCCACGGGTTGCTTATGAGTTGATGAAGGGCAGGAAGCAGATGTTTTCACACTTGGACCAAGGCTGAGAGAGAAGGTGGCACATAACTCCAGGTATCACTGCTGCCTCTGACCAGGACGGGGCAGATCCACAGAGAGCTGGGGCCCAAGGAGAGCCGTGTCAAACTCAGAGGAAGCAACTCGAGGGCTGCAAGGGAAGACTTGCACTGCCTGGTACTAAAAGAGAGCACAGTTCACAGGTCCTGTGGCTGCACTTCACCTCCCAGGAGATGAAATCTATGCTGTGTTGGAGCAGCCAAGCCTTTGCCTTGATTCTTTGTCTGCCTCCTTGGTAACTAACTTGGACTTCCTGCTTCCTTGACAGCCCATTCTTCGTTCATCTGTCTTTGTCAAGGAATGAGATTCCAGGTTTTCTACAAAGCTCATATTCTAGGAATGGCCTTGGAGCCTAATTCTGTAAAAGTTTCTGCTTATTCTCGATACATATTATAGCTTTCTCTGCCACAATTTTCTAAAGATCCCACCTTATCCACAGACCTGGAAGGAGACACTCCACAAACAGCTTGATCTGTCCCAACTTGTAGAGTTGACTGTACCAAGCTAGGACTCCTGCTTCAGGCAAATACATCTATAAGGCTGGTCAGTGACCTGTAGCTTGTGACCTGGTTTTGAGATGGACCAATGAGCTTCCTCCCCTAGGGATTGAGAAAGAGGATTCCAAGAGACTAAGCCAGTCTATGATAAGGTTGTGAAAATATGCAGGCTAGGGCAAGGGCTTGAGGAAGGTAAAGGAAATTGGATGAGAGGGGACAGAAAAGCAAATGAGAAAGTAGAAGACAAACATCCTGATTTTCCACTCCCCAGCTCCGGTCCTGTGCAGCTCAGCTACCCATTGAGCCTTTTAACTCATGACAGTCCCCACAGGTTTTCAAAAGCCCCTGTATCACATGTTCTTATTGCCTGCTTATCATTCAGGGTTTTTTTTTTTTATAGTATTACCTTGGTTTTTCTTTTGGGGAATTACGCTTCCCCTACTCTCAGACCCTGGGGAGGGAACATGACACAGGTCTAATCAATTAAAATATCCTATTTTTTAGCTACACAGTGATTGGTTCATGGACAGGAACACAACAAAAGTTGATGCAATGAGATTCTACCTGGGATTGCTAGAACTACTGGGAGACAGAGGCTTCCATACTTCTATGATATCCATACTATTATATAAACATCTGGGGCTGTCAGCAGCTGTTTTTCTATTTTACGGTGAATCTTATGGTAGAAGTCTGCAAGAGAAAGAAATCCCCTTCGGGGAAAGCAAAGTCAAAAGATGGTGAGAGACAGAGTCCCAATACCATTATTTTAGCCCCTGGATCTGGCCATACCTGAAGCCATTACACCTTGACTTTTCAGATATAAGAGCCAATATATTCCTCTTCCTCCCCTTTAAAAAAATAGTTTGAATTGATGCAAGAGTCCCAGCTACTACATATCCCTTTTGGATTCATATAGCCAGTATAGGTTCCCGTTCCTTGTAGCACAGGAATCTTCCCTATCAATCCCTCCTCCCTTTTCCTTCTACTATTTTCTTTATCATGAAAAAGGTGTTAAAGGAAAAGCAAAACGTGTACCTTCGGCTACCTTGGTGCCTTGGCAAATTGCACACTCACCAACTAGCCATCTTTTCCACCTATCTTGCCAGCCCATCGAATTTTTCAGTTTGATTCAAGCAGGCTAATGTCTTTGCAGAGCATGACGAAGATTATACAGACTATTTTATGGTGAGGAATAGCTCATCACTTCTGCTCAAATTCCACTGGCCAGAACCCAGTTGCATAGTGGGGAAATGTAACCTTCCCTCACCCAGGAAGGAGAGACGGCACTGGTGCGTAGACACTTCCTTCTGCACTAACACTAATGTGTTACTGAACCACAGTGGGCACTCAATATTTGTTGGATGAATAAACAATGAGGAATAGCAGAGTTGGGGTTTATGGGTAATTCAGAGACTCCTCCTTATACTATCAGATAAAGAGGAAAACACACAGAACGGAAAGCCATATCTGAATGTCACCCATGGGTGAGCACTTTCTCTTTCCCGAGAGGAAAATGCTAAATTCAATCTCTCTTCACGTTCACCCACATTTTCTCTCTGGCTGTCATGCCTTCCACAGATCACAGGTTTAATTGATTACATTTGCTTCCTACACTGATTTGGTCTCTCCACATAATTGTACCGTGCCATTCCTATGGCATCCCAATGTGTGCCAAATATCCTATCTGGTGGGTGAGGAAAGCAGAGGAGAGGGGGAATTTGCTTGTTAAAACCACATTGCATACAGATTTAGAAGTGTTTTACTCTCAAGAATAAGCAGTACAGAGATAGATGAGGGGCAATATTTTCCTTGACTGAAAAAACGTAATATATTTACACTGAGAGTCACATATATACAGGCGTACGTACGCATCTATCTGCCTAAACAGGAAATAATTATGAAATCTTATCACTTTATTTACCTGGGTTTATATATTCATGAGCAAATATGGCATAGAAATTTACTCTTTTTTTTTTTTTTTTTTTTTTTGAGACAGAGTCTCACTCTGTTGCCCTGGCTAGAGTGCCGTGGTGTCAGCCTAGCTCACAGCAACCTCAAACTCCTGGGCTCAAGCGGTCCTTCTGCCTCAGCCTCCTGAGTAGCTGGGATTACAGGCATGTGCCACCATGCCCGGCTAATTTTTTCTACATGTTTTTAGTTGGCCAATTAATGTCTTTCTGTGTTTAGTAGAGACGGGGTCTTGCTCTTGCTCAGGCTGGTTTCAAACTCCTGAC